>CAUYRH010025528.1:0-54996 GCA_963574655.1 Perodicticus potto
GCGCCTGTGGCTCAGCGGGCTAAGGCGCCAGCCATGTACACCTGAGCTGGCGGGTTCAAATCCAGCCCGGACCCACCAAACAACAATGACGGCTGCAACCAAAAAATGGCCGGGCGTTGTGGCGGGCGCCTGCAGTCCCAGCTACTTGGGAGGTTGAGGCAAGAGACTCGCTTGAGCCCAGGAATTGGAGGTTGCTGTGAGCTGTGATGCCACAGCACTCTATCCAAGGTGACAGCTTGAGGCTCTGTCTCAAAAAAAAAAAAAAAAGAAATAATATGAACTCTCCCTTTTCTACACTTTGGACTCTCAGGCATGTTTCTTTTAGTGTCTCTGTGCCTCGGTTTCCTCATCTCTAAAATGGGATGATAATAGCACCTATTCTCACAAGCTTGCAGGGTTAATGCGATAACAGACACACGGTGCCAGGCACAGGGTAAGTGCGGGAATACATTGTAGACAGAAATGTCGCTGCGTTTTATCAACTTCGGAGAAGTCAACTTTTTTGAGTAGCAGGAGAGTCCAGATTGCAATAGCTACCTGAGAGTCCCTGAGGGAATGAAAGGAGATAATCCCCTCTCCGGCCTCTTGTCCCTGTCTTCAGGCTCTCCGTTTCAGCTTTTTGCCCCCGACACAGCATCCCAGAGCCCTCAGCACTGTCTAGCCCTCCTTCCCTGGTTTGCATCCTGGCTCCCACCACCCCGCTCGCTAGCTGTGTCATGTCAGGCAAGTGCCTTAGCTGTGCCGGGGCTCATTTGTGGAGTCAAGGACAGTGGGGTTGCTAGCTGGTGGAGGAGTAAATGAATGGCCACGTGCTCCGCACTTAGGACAGCGCCTGGCACGGTCCGCTTCCCGTGCTTGCCATCATTGCTGTTCAGTCACCGTCATCACTTGCAGCTACGTGCTCTGGGAACACGGCGCCTCGGTTCCACGTCCCACCCCAGCCGCCTGCCTCCGCTGGGTGGCAAAGTCCCGGCAGCGCACTCGCTGATGACACGTGTCCCTGTCGTCACTCGGCACCCTGCACGCCGCTGCTAACCTTCCTTTCGTCCTCACCTTCACCGCGTCCCTACTCGAAACCCCCTAGGGGCTCCCTTCCCCCGCCTGGGCTTTCAAGTCCAAGTCTACCCAACCCGGCCCGGTTTTCCGCTGCCCGCGCGCGGCCTTGGCCGGAACTCACGTCTTGCCATTTGTCGTCCTCTTCCCTCAGCTGGCTATTGATCAGCTGCAGCTGCTCCTGCCGGGCCCTGCTGTGCGGCTGCACCGCGGCCTCCTCCTCGCTCCGCATGTCCAACATACTGGGGCTCCTGCGCGCGGGGAGAGCAGACGGGAGGGGAGCCGGCTGGGCCCGGGCCGCGGCCGCGGGGGGGCGCTGCGGCGCCGGGAACGCCGCTGCCCCGCGCTGAGACCGCGCCGACCCGCCGCAGCCCCAGGGGCCCGGCTTTGTCTCCAGTGGGGTCACTGAGCCGGGTCCCCATGTTATAGGTGAGCGCCACGATCCCCTCAAAGAAGAGCTAGAGAAGGGCAGCCGAAGCCCTGGGCTGCTCTCACTGGGAGATGTGTAAAGATAAAGGCATAAAATGAGGCGAGGGAAAAGGCAGAACGCGGGGAGAACTTGCGGGCAAGGCGGCCGGAGCTCCGCGCAGGGAACTCGACTAGGCGAATGCTGCTTTGTGTAAAGAGCTGGCTTCAACGCCTCCTACCCGAATGGGGGCAGTTTCTCCATTTGCAGAGAAATATGCAGTGTTAAGTGTCAGACACCCACTTTTCCATATTTTATTTTCTAAATTTTGCATGCACCCGGCAACTGGGAGTTGGTGATGTGTATGTTTGATGTGCTTGTTTTTTTATTTCCTGTAAAACTGTCTGTAATTGATAGTGTATTTGATGGCACCTTGGAATCAAGAAAATAAGGTATTTTATTATATGTACAGTAAGAGTGAACAATGCAATATATAAATCAGTAGATACTTTGTGTCCTAATATGTTGACAATCATTTAGCTTTATTTTTGTCAGGATACCTCTGAATTCACTTTTTTAAAAGGAAAAAAGGACAAGAAAGGCAATTTAAAGAAAAAAAACCTTCAGGCTGTGCATATATTAATAATTACGATATCCTTCAGGAGCTTATTAAACGCTGGGCAAGATCACAGGGCCAAATTTTCTGTGATACTCCCATAGACCTTTGTTACAGTTAAAACTAAAGCAGCAAGATGCAACAGAAATAGAAACCAAAGCAAAATTTTCCTTTCTTTTTTTTCCCTTTCAAAGCAAGACTAGCTCTGGGATCACGTGCGTTATACAGTGCAAAAATCAAGACATGGAGGGTTCTTAAAAACTAACTGTTAACTGCAACTGCTAGGAACAGAAGGCAGTGAGAGGCCATTTTTGAAGCCAGCTTAACACAAAGAAAAGGAAAAGCCATGCACGTAGATACCAAGTAATTCCAGACACTGTCAGTGATGTCCAAAATCATTGCTCCCATGGCCAGTTACCCCAATGACCAGTGGCAGCTTTGCAGGGTGCCAGGGGTTCCTGAGCAGGCAGCTCTCTGGAAGGAGGGGAGTCTTAAAGCATTGGCTGTCCACCTGCATTGCAATCCACTCAAAAAGAATCTGCATGAAGGAATGGGTCCCTCTCCTCTCTCTCCACGTGTTGGATAATTTGAGTCTGACCAAAGAGAACTAAAACTGAAGACTATACTTGTAATCTGCCTTCCCTAAGAATGTTCTAATGATCTGACTCTGATCCGAGGCTTCTGTGCGCGTGACGTGACACGCCCCTGTGTGAAGCTGCCTCCCGCATACTCAGTGGGTAGTGTTCAGCTATACCTCCTAGAAAAATGAACGCGAGTCCTTAAAAGGGGACGGGGCTATGACTTTTCATCTATTTTAGACTACTAATGTTGTTTAAGAAAGATTTAGGAATTTGTTAGGGAGAAAAGTGGAACCCATATGTTTTAAACTTCATGGATCAAAATTCACTTGCATAGGTATTCCAGACAGAGAGCAAAATTCATCTCATTCCTCCTCTCATAGTGAAGTGACCAAAAAAAAAAGTCTAATCCAGTCAGTTTATCTTTTAAGGTTATTTAAAATCTTACAGTCTTTGCTAAGATCTTAGAAGACATAAACTGTCTGAGCTGCAGCCCCCTTATAATTACATTAAATAGTTGGTAGACTGTAGGACAGAAAAGAGGTCCCTTCCTTCCACTTTGCTATCTAGTAATATAATTTCTAAAGGGCCAAATTTTGTTGTAGGCTATAGTGAATGCCCTAGAGCCAGGTCTTCTGGGAGCCAAGGAAGAAAATAGTAGCCTTCTCCAGGATTTGGGATTTGGTTAGCTCACCCAATGAGCGTGAGAAATTGGGAGCAGGCCTTCAGAATTACTGTCCGCTGTCCTGCCATGAAACCCTTCCTACCTCAGTGCAAATGTTGTCCAAAGCTAGCTGAACAAAAAGAGGAAACTTACTTGCTCTTTCATATACCAGGAAGTTCAGGTTGAGCATTTAATTTAAAAATCCCCAATCCCAAACTTTTTGAGCACCGGCACAACCTCATAAGTGAGGAGTTCCATAGCTGACCTCATGTTATGGATTGTGGTCAAAATGCAGTCAAAATTTTGTTTTATGCACAAAGTATTAAAAATATTGCATAAAATTACCGTTGGGTCATGTGTATACGGTATATATGAAACATAAGTAAATTTCATGTTTAGATTTAGTTCTTATCCCTCAAATAGCTCATTATATTTATGTAAATATTCCAAAATTAAAAAAAGAAATCGAATCACATCTCCTCCTAAGCATTTCATTTAAAGGATACTCAATCTGTAGTCTATTTTCCCAAGGTATTTTTGTTTTTAAAGAAATACCAAACTGCCCCCCCAAAAAATAACAAAAAGTCCAAGTGATATCTTTATGCTATTTCAGAGAAAAAAAAAGAAAAAGATTTGAGAAAGTTGGGAATTGATAATACTAGATAGGAAATGGGCTGAGTCACACTTAGAAAATGTTCCCTAGTTTAGAGATTGAACTTGGCCTCCCAAATGAAGAAGTATGTGTCTAGGGTTGGGGGAGGGTGCAGAATGTTGGAGAAACTCAGCTCCTGGAATATTAATGTGACTTGGCCTAACCTTGTGCTGCTCAGCACCTTCCGCCTATGCCCCTGGGCTGTTGAGACAAGGGCCCCTAGCTGCAGAGCTCAGGAGTCTCTCTTGGTTGTGGTTTGGCAGTTTTGAGGCCCAGGATCAAATTACCCTGAGGGGAGCCTAGGAACTATTTATGGGCCAAGTCTTAGGCAGGGAAATTCAGAATGAAATGGCCGATGGTTCCCCCAAAGCACAAACTTATTAGGCAGGGACAGTGTTGGGAGAGAAGGGGAGTGCAAGAGAGGAAAAGGGCAAGAAGGTGAAATTAAATCTATGGAAACATTCTTGGCTGGCCAGGAGGTGGAAATTTCTCCGTTTGTCTGTGTGGTAGGTCTGCCCCTGACCTATATTTTCCTTAAAGGGTACATCATTTTTTGACTGGGTTCTATTTTAAGAATGTGTCAATTATTAAAAAAAAATATATAGCCTATGCCAATAATTGCCCCTAAAGACTTTGGAAAAGGGAAATATTAAGGGAAGAAACTAAAAATAGTATAAATGTCTATTTCTTTTTTTTTTTTTTTGAGACAGAGCCTCAAGCTGTGACCCTGGATAGAGTGCCATGGCATAACAGCTCACAGCAACCTCCAATTCCTGGGCTCAAGCGAGTCTCTTGCCTCCACCTCCCAAGTAGCTGGGACTACAGGCGCCCACCACAACGCCTGGCTATTTTTGGTTGCAGCCGTCATTGTTGTTTGGCGGGCCCGGGCTGGATTCGAACCTGCCAGCTCAGGTGTACGTGGCTGGCGCCTTAGCCCGTTGAGCCACAGGTGCCGAGCCATAAATGTCTACTTCAAAAGTAAACTCCCAACAAGAACTTTTCATTTTGTTTCTCACACGGTCCCATGTAAATTGTGTCTACTCCAAGCAGGAAATTCGGGACTTTGGGTAGTCCCAGATAAAAGCTCTGGAAAAGAATCTCCTTTCACTTTTTTTGGTCCATGGGGCTGTTTTTAGTAAACTCAGAAAAGGAGAGAAGAAAGTTCTCATCCCTGCCACCCTTTAAAAAAAAATCATTACGTTTTCCTGTGGATGAGGTTTGTGTTAGGTGCAGGCGAAATTGACAAGCTTTTTAATTCAGTTTCCTTTCTTTTACCTTTTAGGGTTTCCTGGAGATCTATTTTAGGCAAATTGCACAACAGCTCTGCATTGATGAAGAATAAATCCATCCTATCAAAATGTTTTTGCTCACCAGATTAAAGTAGTGTTTTGCCTATCAATCTTATAAAATCCTCCTTTGAGTGAATGTTAAATATTGCCATTGCAGGTTTTAAAAGTAATAACCAGGGCTCAATTTCACAGACTACTTAATTCTGCAGTCAGTCAGGCTCAGGCTGACTTTGGTTTTGAGACATGAATAGTCTGTTATGTCAGGCCTGGGAAACTTGGCTTTGGAGTCTGACCACTGAGGGCTTAGGGTCCAAACTAAGCTGACATCTTGAACCCAAACGTGGAAAACGCACAATTTGAAAACACTTAATTTTTTGTCTAATCTCTTTGTCCTCGGTGGAAATGATACTTGTGTGTGCCACACCCCTGTTTAAATTTCTCACCCTGTGCCTTGAAACTGTGGCTCAGGCAAGGAGGCAGAAAGCCTGCTGCTGATTACGCCTCCTCCCATGAGACCACAAAATGCTTCTCAGAGAGGAGAGGTGGCAGCCTTGGAGGACTACCAATGTTGGAATTAGATATTAATCACATTTCTCTGAACAAAAATTACTCAAGCCCAGCATTCTGCAAAGACCATTTTTGCCTTCTGTATCCATTTCTGAGTGATCTGCATATGGGAAACCCAGTTTTGAAAGGGTTAATGTAGTCGCAAGCGGGAAGGTGTGGATTCTTCTCAAATTTGGACAGCAAGTACAGGATAAGGAAGCAATCTCCGGGAGGAAGGAAAGCAAGAGGCAGGGAGAGGAAGCCCAAGGCATGTCTTACATCCTTGACCTCTTGCTATACCATGAAACTTGAGTGAAACCGCAATGCCATGGAACTGGAGTGAAACCCCAATGTTTTGGTCTTAAGCATCCCACAGTTTACACGACTCCAACCTGGGAGGAACTTGGGTTTCTGAATCTATAATTAGTGGCTTAGGATTTATTTTCTTAGGTAAAAAAAAAAAGACGTGACTATGGGAATGACTTCTCCATTGTTAACTCTAAGCCCCACCATATCAAGAATTAAATGCAAAACTCAGAAGACCCTTTTAGTAATTCTGTGGTTCAGAAAGGGTACCAATGCCCAAACCATAACAAAAACAACAACTTTAACATGCCAAGTCTATGAAAAGCAAATGTTAAGTTTCAAGCAGCAGCTGCATGTTAGAATCATGCCTAAGTTGCTTTTTCATTCATCTTTCCTGCACAGAACATATGTTCAGCATTCCAAGTTCAAGGGCTTTGCTGCACAAGTCAGTGAACTGTTCAGTTCACCGTTGCATCAGTTGCATTTCAATTAGTGGTAAGTACTGGCAGCATGCAGTTTAGGCTAGTAATTAATGCAATCCTAGGAATACAAGACAACTTACTCTGCGTCATCAGACACAGGAGTTCTCGCACCGTATCTACAAGACCAAATACAAAGTTAGAGGACGGGCAAGACAGAACATTAACGCTGTAACCAAGCTGGAAATAAAAACTGCTGATGAAATACATGGGTGCCAAACCTTTTTTGCTGATCGTACTGAAAGAGAAGCATCATTATACAATTAGCAATATCCATTAGCAGCTGAAAATCAAAGAAAAGTCTTGATGTTCTAAAAGAATGCAAAATTTGTATTAAAACCCAGAGGAGAAATTAAAATAATCCCCATGCTACCCACAAAGAAAGAATCTGTTCAGTATAAACACAAAAAGGCTTAGGCATGTATAACCCACAATGTTTGGAGAAGGCAGCTTAAAAAACAAACAAACATGTATTACGGTCATTCGCGAACGGTTCAGCTCTTCAGGCCTCTGTGTTCAGTAGTAACGGACTGGAAGGGACACCCGACATACTTACACCCTTACTGACCCTGGCCCTGGTGTGTTAATGCATTTGCACAAATGACATCAAAGGGTGTTTCTGCAGTTTTCTGAAAGTAAACCAGAGCTGCAACCAGAACCCCAATCAGTGCCTTCCGCACGTGTTTGACAGAAACCACAATTCCTAGAAAACTGATAGCCTTAATCAAAACCAGACTTCGGTGATATTCCACCACTTGAAAAACCAAAGTTTTTCCCAATATTTTATGTTCTTCTGATCATTTATATCTATAAACGGTATCCTCTGTGATAGTCGCTTTAAGTCTAAATGTATCTGATAATGCAAGAAAAAAGATCAAATTAGAAAAAAATTAGAATACTACAAGGGCATATTTTAAGAACACTTTTTAAAACAGCAGCTCCCCCAGATGACTGTCTCTTTAGCAATGATGCATTTTAAGGGTGGGTTCTTACCTATACTCTGAAAGGCTGTTCATTTCTGCATTCTGATGGTGGACAAAGAATTATTTCATTAAAGAAAACAGATCCTGCTTCCAGTTTCCAATAAACTACATTTCGGGGTTGGCAGCAAAAATTACCTGGTCCCATGCTAAGTTTCATAACAGTTTATAGGAAAAGGGTAATTTCTAAAAATCTCTTCCTGTAATCTTAGAAAGTACCCCAGAATGTGTGGACACATACACCCTTCTCTTTTATGTTTTCATCCTTCTAGAACAGTCTGCATTGATGGATACTTACTTAATCCACAGTGAAGGCAGCTGTTGAAATGGCCAAAAGGAAGACAAGGGAAGGGTTTATAAATGTTTTTCTTCTGGCAGTTAAGACTCGCTGTTTCTCCAGAGGATGGTTTCAGAAGGTAGGAAAATTCAACCCCAGATTTCCAAAAACACCACTACATTGAAGCATTTGAGGGGTACAAGACCAGTATTACTCCTGCGACTGGACAAATGTTTCTTGGTTAATAAAAAGATCTATTGGGGTGGATTTATTAAAATACAGTGTGTTCTAAATTATCTAAGGAACAGCACAGAAAAGTTATTCCTAAAAGATGGTGAGTCAAGAGTCTACTAATAGTTGTTATGGGTTTTTGAATCTCTCTTTGAATATCCGAATTGACATTTTATTGAAGTATAATGTACACACCAAAATGTACACACTACGCATACACCTCAATGGGTGTTCATGCACAGCACACACCACCATCAGGACTGAGTATTTTGTAGTTGTGTACTACACTAATGGGCTCACAGGCTACCCCTGAATTTGTCTTTAGCACACCATTTTGTTTGTGAGGCTTAGTTATGCTATTGCACGTAGGATATATTTGAATTTAAATTGCTTCTGTATAAAATAATTAAGCATCTGTTACCAACATACCTGCCAACAAATGTAGGTTCACACCAAATTGTGAGGCACATGGGGGCAGGGATTTTTCTGTTTGTGTCCCTGAACAGTCACCAGACTAGGCTCTGAATAAGTATTTATTGAATGCTTATTGATGCTCAGGAAATTGAAAAGAAAAGAACAGCAAGTCTCTGAAGATAACTTCATTTATCCCTTTACTATGCACTTGTGGATTTAAAGCATTTCCTTTCAGATTAATTTATTAGCTTTCAAAGGGCACCGACTTAAGGTAAGATAATTAGAGGTTAGATTTTCAGGGGTTTTCCTAGTTGTCTAACAGGAGACCAAAAAGTAAAGTTACATTCCCCTTACACACACACACAGAAAACTCAATATAGCTTTTGATGCAAAGTAGGTGAGTCAATAAGCTACCAGGTACAAAGTCACCCAGACAGATTGCAATTGGCATAAGCATCCTACCGAACAAAACAAGGTTAATTAATAGGGCGGCGCCTGTGGCTCAAAGGAGTAGGGCGCTGGCCCCATATGCCAGAGGTGGTGGGTTCAAACCCAGCCCTGGCCAAAAACTGCAAAAAAAAAAAAAAAAAAAGTTAATTAATAAAGTTTAATTTTGAGGACAGGGATATTTAAATAAAGGGTACATTCTGTATACCTGTTGACTGCATATATGTAACTTTCAGCACTTAATAAAGCATTTCATAGTCAATAATTAGCTGGTTATTTATTTCTATATTGTGAATTAATTAATTTGAAGTGAGAGAAAAAAATGGTTCTACTGCTCATCTAGGACTAACCCTCAGCACCCAGCAGTGTTTTATACATAGTAATTACTCAATAAACACTTGTTGCAAAGAAACATGAATTCCCAAGGTGAATGCTGGCTTGGTCACATGATTATGTCACATAGTTTATCTGATTTGTGCGCAGAGTAACCATTCATCCCCTCTTGAAAATAAGGAGGACCTTTTCTGAATTAAACAGAATGACGGAAGACAGAAGTGACGGAATACTTCGGGCTTCAACTGTCTGCTTTAGAAACTTGTGTTGGCAACGTGCTGGAGTGAGGTGGTGGCCTCCTACTTGTAAAATGGAACGAACATCCATTCAACCTACCTATGAGTTCCCCAGAGCAACTGACCTAGAGGGAGCAGACGCCCTTTGCAAAGGCTACAAAGTGCTCCAGGGCTGTACAGTAAACCACAAATACCACCCTTGCTCCCTGACAACAGTGTTATGATAAGGCTCCACCTAAGATTATTATTATTCAGAAGAATATAAAACATAGATTAGATCCAGGTAGTAAAGATGGCTAGGGTATTGATTTTAAAATTTTGGGATTACTTACCATTCTTCTTATTCCCCTCTCTGCCCTCAATCCCACTGCCATCAAGGTTCTTTGAGAAGCAGAACGCCAACACCTCTTGTTTTATAATTATGTGAAGCCCTCCTCACTCCTTTACCCTACTTTGATCAGGCAGACCACACTCTTAAATATAACTATATCACTGTTATTAAATTGCAAGAGAGGCTTCAGTATTTAGGACCTCATACCAGAACAGGAACCCCAGGACTATTATTTCCATACTCTCTTTCAAGTCAGGCTGGACTCTAAGTCAAGTCAGGGCACGGAAGAGAAATCCTACCTCTAGAAGGCAAAGAGTTCAAAATTTAAATTAAATGATAAGTTTTATAGGTGATATTCATCTTGTTTGGACCTGGAATCAGAGTGAAATTAAGGAAGGCAGAAAGCAGTTCGACCCCTTTACCCCAAAACTCCTATGTGAGCAAGGAAGAAATGAAAGAATTTCCCATTTGTTTGCCCACAGATGAGAGTCATAAAGGATGTTTAACAGGTAAATTCGCCAGTAGATTATTCTTTCCACACCTGCTTACATGCAAACAGAAAAACAATTCTTGACAATTCTTAATCATTGTTCCTGCAACAGAAATAGCAACCGTGCACTGCTTCACCGTAATGTGTTAATAACACACTCAAAGCGTGGTCAAGGCTCAGAATGGAGAAACCATATCACAAGGGCATGAGATAACCTTCTGACCTCTGATCTTTCATGGGTAGACCCTTAGTATATTCCTTCACACCGTCTTGCTTTGCAAATGGAACCGGAAGGAACTGGTTTGGGTTGGATCCAGTGTGTCGAAGGGACGTCCCGGTTCTCCTGGCCATCATGTCATCTTTTTGTGAATCATACAACTTTCTGTGGTCTTTCAGTCCACTGCCACTCTGGACAGGAGCTGTCATCTTCTCCGACCTCTCTTCTGTCCCCGATGCCTCCAATTCAGAGGCAAGAGGACACGCACTATGGCAATATTCAATCCGGGGAGTCAAAGGTCACTCACTGCTAAAGATAATTGCAGTAGCATCACTCGCTGGCGTTAATTCAAGGCAGAGGGAGCTGGCATCCATGGAGGCAGCAGCGCACCCCGCAGCTGAGCAGGAAACCCCCCTTTGAGCCTGCGGGCCTCTGCCATGCAGCTGGTACTCACACTGGAATGGGCTTCTCTTTCTGGTTTCCGTGATTCCCAAGAATGAAATCTGGCCAGGACCCAAACACATGCAAAGGCTACATCTCTACCCAGCGCAGGCACCCGCAGCAGAACTCTGACCCTTTAGTGACTTTACTCCACACTACGCTGGTCACCGCATAGGAATTGCGACTCTACGCTGTCTTTTGGGGACACAACAGCCACACACAGCAGAGGCAGCACACGGCTGGGTGCAGGCAAGATGCTCACAGCGGCTGGCTGCTCTCCTCTGATCTTCCTGCCTTTGGCAGCATCTCAGAATTTCTTGGGGCGCCTTCATTTTCTTCTTTGCCAGCCTGTGGCAGGTGTTCAGATGTAACTAGAGCCAGAGAGCACAGCTTTACTGCTAGGGAAGAATTCACACACCAGAGGCCCTGTCCTCCTTGGCCTCCTGGAGAGGCAAGAAACGCTGCTGCTCACCTTTTTCTGGCCTCGCTGGGCTCCCGCCCGTGCTGCAGCCCCACTCTTCCTGAGACTCCGGCACAGGAGCCAGCCACGAGACCCTTCCGCAACAGTCATCTGTGCCAGGACTCAGTGATCTGCTGGTAACCAAGCAGCTTTGACGGCGAGAGAGAGGGGAGGAAGGGTTACGAAGGGAGGCGTGAAAGCCATTGACACTGAAAGATTCAGAGGGAACTCGGTTGCTGTCATTCTAAAGGCCGGTTAGTAAGGATGACACAGTGATTGAGATCATGGAATGTGAATTCTGGCAAGCGCCTGAAAACATCAGAGGAGGCTGGTGTGATTCTGTCACTGTAGGATTGAGTAATGGTTCCTTGGGGTTCAATCCCTCGAGGACACATTTCTTATTGGTTCCCTACCTTACCCTCATTCCCAGCTCAGACCCCCTCGGCCTCTGAACCTCTCAGTGTGTGTTCCTGGTGTTGACAGCTTGTTGTCCTCTACGGTGTCACCCACAGTCTAGGGCCAATTAATCCCTTCTATAAGTCATGGGCCATCCACTTCGGATTTCAAGGACAAAGTATAAAGAGGATTCTGAACACTGCCTCTGCCATGGGGAGCCTCACTTTGCTCCCACCATGTCAGGGGAGTGGAGGTTCCTGGGGCAATCCTGAATCTTTAGAAATGCCCTGTGTCTGTTTAATGGAAGAGAGATGAGCCCACAGAAATGCAGCCCCCAAAGAGGACTTGGGAACGCAGACCACGGTGGCCTTCAGGGAGGGCGGGAAGGCCAGGCGTCCCTTCCCATGTTCGAATGGTTTTTCATCCAGAAACTCTTGACTTAACAGGAGTCCCCCAAAGGGGAGTCGCTTTTTACTCCAGATTTATCATATAATTTTAAAAAGTAGGGGACGGAGGAGTCCTTTTTTTATTTGTCTACTTAGATGTCCCAACTTTGAAGTCAGGATACTAGTAACTACTTGTTTCCTTCCTCTGTGAGACAGGAAAGAGGGAAGTTATAGATAAACCGGCTTTTATCAGGATATCTTTAGGAGAAACACTAGCGGTATCATTAAAGCATTCCACTTAGCTCATTCAGTATTTTCAACTAATAAAATAGTGCTTAATGCAGCCGAGGGGAAAAGGGCCATTTGTCGAGATTACTGACATTCCCAGGCAGTGATTCTGGAGACAACAGAATCAAAACGGATGCCTGCCCTGACCCTGTGCGCGCTCGCCCCCGGGATGGCCCACTAACACCGTGTCTCTGCGACACAGCACAGTCTGTGACAGCTGTGTTGTCACATATGCTGCAGCAAACTTCTGAGAAGCAGCAGTGGTCCCATGCAGAGTCTACCTGTGGCCATTTCGTGGGTTGAGCTTGTGGTCTTCCTTTGAGCTGGAGGTGGCCACCGAGGCAGGAGACCCAGAGTCCGTCTGAACCCAGCTGCCGTGACCGATGACGTCCACCTCCTCCCTCGGCCCAGGCTTGCCAATGCTGAGTCGCTTCCACGTCTGCTGATCTATCTCTGTCACTGGCCCAAAGTGCACAAACTTCTGCCTGGGGATGGATGCTTTCTTATAAGCCCTTGCTTTGCGGCTGGCAAAGTCATCTCGGAGGGCAGTTTCTGCTTTAATTTCTGGTGAAGGCTCAGGGGCACAGACAGGCTGAACATCGCCATCCCTAGTCAGAACCAGAAATAAGTCCCAAAGATTTCTAAGGCAAATACAAACAAATAAGAGGGTTTTCTTTTTCTTAAAAATACCGAACCCCCAAAACTAAAGACCCTAGCTATGGTTTCAGCATCCACGTGTAGATTCAACCAAACTCAGATTAAAAAATATGTATGTTTGGGGGGGAAATGTTCTGCTAAATTTCCAAAAGCAAAACTTGAATTTGCCTCATGCTAAGTACGATGCTGAATCCAGGGCAATGAAGTGATGAACAGGCACTGTCAGGTCTAAGGAGTCGAGAGAGGATTTAAAGTAGACGGGAGAAAGTGCACAGGTTATATGCAAACAATATACCATTTTACATAAAGGACATAAGCATCTGAGAATTTTGGTATCCAAGGGATTCCTAGAACCAATCGCTCATGGATACCGAGGGACAACTATATATAAGAAACATTTCTGTGGTAGAACTGTGTCTCCATTAACCAAGCAAAAGAAGAAATGATCATTATCTCACCTAGAAATGATCATTACCTTGTCTTCAATTTTCCCTAGGTTTCAAAACTTGATTTTTTAAAAATTTTATACCTATAACACTATACCTAAGATTTTCTTAAGCCATCATTGATTTTTTTTATTTTTGAGATGGAGTCTCACTATGTTGGTCTGGGTAGAGTGCTGTGGCATCACAGCTCACAGCAACCTCAAACTCTTGGGCTTAAGTGATTCTACCTCCCAAGTAGCTGGGACTACAGGACCCCTCCACAATGCCCGGCTATTTTTTTTGTTGCGGTTGTCATTGTTGTTTAGCTGGCCCTGGACGGGCTTGAACTCACCAGCCCTGGTGTATGTGGCTGGTGCCCTAACCACTGAACACAGGCGCCAAGCCAATGTCATCATTTATGATGGAATGGTTAAACATTTTTTTAAAAATCAAATTTAAATTCTTTCAGTCGAGAAGCCTAGCAAAATAAATAACCATTCATCGTAAATTGTAAATACCCATCCATCTGTTTATGGCTTGTAACTTTTACTACCAGTAACTTCATCTCATTCTGAAGAGGCTGATCTCCAGAAGTTCTGTGATTTCAGAAGCACTTTTCCCCCAGCCATTAAAATAAAAGATGATGCAAGGATAAGCATTAGGTTCTTTCAAAATTAAATAATACAACTGCCAGGGGAAAGCCAGGGGGAGATGGGACACACCTCGTCTTTCCTGATACTTTCAGTCTCTCCCACGTTTCTAGGTCGGCTTCTGTTATACTGGCGAGTGTGACAAAGCTCAGAGGTTCTCGGGGAGGGGCAGCTCTGCCCTGGATTCTCCGCTGGGCCAGGTCATCCTTGTGAAGATCCGGCACCTTCCTGAGTCCCTCTTCCATAGGGTCACTCTCCTGAGCCCTCGTCGTACAGGTCACTATTGCCTTTGCCTCTTCTGTTTGGGCCTGGTTTCTGTCAATTTGATCCAGGCCCCGCATCATCAGAAAAATCAGGTTCAAGGAAGGGGAGCAACAAGCAGAATGTCAAGATGGAAATGCAGAGGCTGAGGACAGAACACAATTATGGAAGCACCTTGTCCTTTCTCGCAGGAGCCGTGGCTACCTTGGTCTATGCTACCTGTTAACACTGTAATGAGACAGAGTTTTTCCCACCAGAGGACACTCTCTAGTTTAGTTTAGGAAGGGGAACCAGAGCTCGCTGAAAGACTATTAAGAATGGTAATGAGATTTCGGTTTGGCGGTAATGATGCCCAATTCCCACACTATTCAAGTTACTGTAATGAATTCAGGTTTTCTGATTGAATCCCTTAGCCCTCTTGGAATGTTTTTTACTGCACCCGTAAAATGTCAGTAATGAGCACTGCATGATCCAAATTCTAGGATTAGTTTGGAGATAGCTGGAACGCTGCTCACATATTAAACATCTCGGGCCCAAACCCACAACTGCCAAAAAGCACATTAAAGGCAGTTCTGAACAGAGGGTTTCAACACTCAAACTCGATTTCTGCTTCACGCGGCATTGGTTGGTGCGACCAGTGTAAAGCTTGAAGAATAGAGACTATTCTTCTTTACCTGGATTTACAGAATCAATACCCATTTGTTTCTTGTGTTAATAACCATTCACCTTCATTGATGCTAAAACTGGCATTTTCAGTGGCTCTCCTAAGAAGTGACTATCAGCTGGCTAATGGTGCCAAAGTTGGAATTTAAACCAAAGCTGTAGCACGTCCATGCAGAAATGTTCTATCACATTAAAAGGCCATTTCCAACTAAATATGCTTCTTGAGATAGAAAAATCTCAAAAATATAAATCAACAGAGCCTATTGTATTTTTTTTTTTCCAAAATATACATCCAAGCGACAAAACTAAGAAGTATTCTTTTGTTACCTGGATGATTTGGGGTATTTTCTGAGTCTGTGCAAATAGAAAGGCTACAGAATTTTCTATTTGCTTTCGGTTTGAGAAAGGGGCTCACAGAAGTACACAGCAAACAGCCTTTTCTCTTTTTCCTCTTTTAGAGATCAGTTCTTTGATGCTGCCTAGAGAGGTCGTGTGGGCTGCATTTGGACCAGAGCGGGGTCCCCAAACACAGAGTCAGGTGATAACAACAAATGCAGCTGAAATATCAGGAATTAAAATTGCATGGGGAGAAAGGAAAAAAAAGAGATACTAAGGCTAGTCCTTTTTCTAACTCAAATTGCCGATAGCCGTCACTGTGCCTTGATATTACTCAGTTATCGAAGTCTTTGTTTCACTTGGAACAACTGATCCCTCCCACAAGGTGCTCTAAGACTGGTTGGTCACCAGGCGTGCCAACAAGGACTGCAAAGACCCGGAGGCTCCTGAAACATAATGTGTCCTGTGAAAAACGGGTGCCAGGTTCTATAGCCAGGAATCTTCCATGGCTTTTGTATCTGATACTTTCTTTAAAAAATCTAAAACACTAACTGCTCCATTGAGCTCAATAACTCTGTCCAAAGAATCATTTTAATTGTGTAAAGAAGCTGAGATAATTCTTTTTCTTTTTTTTTTGTAGTTTTTGTAGTTTCACTTTATTGCCCTCAGTAGAGTGCCGTGGCATCACAGCTCACAGCAACCTCCAACTCCTGGGCTTAGGCGATTCTCTTGAGTCAGCCTCCTGAGTAGCTGGGACCACAGGTGCCCGCCACAACGCCCGGCTATTTTTTTTGTTGCAGTTCGGCCAGAGACGGGTTTGAACCAACCGCCCTGGGTATATGGCGCTGGCGCCCTACCCACTGAGCCACAGGCGCTGCCCTGATAATTCTTATATATATATAAGTTCTTAGTTCATCAGATTTAAAAATCTCTAAAGTGATGGGCAAAATAATGGTAATTAATAACGAAGATGTTAAACTTGAAATGATTTTGATATGAGGAAAAATACGAGAATGATAAACTCTGAAGTTTAATTCAGCAAATAGACACCTTAAGTGAAATCTTGTCCCTTTAAAAATCACTGGCCAAATGTCATCTGACTACAATCTTCTTTTCCCCAGTTCACTCCAACATGTATCAAGAGGATGGCAGAAAGTTAGGAGAAGGAAACTCACTTGGAAACAATGGCCATGATAGAACACACAGACGTGAATTATATTTTATAGTTGACATGGGAAATATCCACCATCACTGGTGCAGGCGACGTTGCTGGTGTAAGGAAGGAAGGAGCAAGTCTCATTTTTTTTCCCCCTTCCAACATCTAAAAGGAGCTAATAAGAAAAAAGTGCTAATAAGCCTTCTCTCCCTCTTTGAATGGACTGAGCAGCCTTGGGAGCTGGCTGTTCTCTGACAGGCAGTGAATGGTACGTGTCTATTTACACCAATGATGCTGACACCCATGTGTGGTGATTCAGCAGATCTATACACTCAAATTCCATATTTATTTAGCAAATTCAGCCTTATTTGGGACATGGCCACTCTATTGTCTGTCTGCCATCTGTATCTAGGAGCAATTGAGTATTTGGAGTTCTACTTCTAAATAACCCCCATTACCAAGTGCATGTAATTGGGGCTGGGAAGAAAGGAATCGGAAGGCGGGGCTATGATGTAAATCACCTTTACTGAATTGTGCTCCCTCAGGCTCTTTCACATTCACACAGACACACACACACACTACGTGCATGCACACCTTTTGTGTTTTAGACTTCTCTTTTCTGAGATGCCCTTTGAGAGCTGTTTGCTGCCACCTGATTTCTCTGCGTCCTTTCTCTGGTAAGGCCCATAGAGGAGCTGATTCAGTGGCACCACTGGCTTGTGTTGGTTCATCCTCGCTCTCCTCGCTGCAAAATCATCTTTCTCAGGATCAGGCACTCGACAGGCACCTTCATCATCCGACTCTGAATCTTTGCCATCTTGGTAGGTCAGGAAAGGCTTTTCTTTGCGAAGGATAATGTCACAAGTAGCTTCTTTCTCTTCACTTAATTGGTTTTGACTGATAGAGCAAAATTAAATGGAACTCCACATATGATCAAATTCTAAATCCCCATCTCCAGACAAGGTAGTTGTTAGTGAAGTCTTCTCCATACCGTTAGTTCAAATGACATCTGTTTAGTATTTTAGTCTAAGGCTGCAGCATAGTTAGGGTGGGTCTTAAAATGCTGAATGTAGCCAGACACTAGCACTACTAAAAATTCATTTAATTTGCAGGGCTCTGTCAGTATCAGAAAGGCAGGATCCTAAATGGCTCTGAAAGTGACAATTTAGATTCTTGGTATGAAATCGGGGAAAAAGTAGAAAGCTTTTGGTTGCTGTTGGTTTCTCTTTAGCACATTAGCAGATCTTCAATTTGTTTTTGACTGACAAGGCAAAAACTTTTGCTACTACGGAACTGATCTGGGGGAAAACGAATGAATGCAGCTCTGTGACAGAACACCAGAATGAGCGACAGATTGCCACGTGAAGGAAGGTCTTTCTGCAGAGCTGAGCTAACCTGAAACATCTGGGGTCAGTTCAGACCATCCCCCCCATTCCGAGGGTCTTCCAATCATAGGATGCTTCTCTTGCCCTGCACCCTCCCACCAGCAATCCTGTTCTTCCTCTTCTACCCCCTGACTCACACCTCCTGACTCTTCTTGTTAGCAACGCTAGGTGTCTAGCAAATGGAAAGAGGTTTTGCCAAAATGGCTTAAAAATGATTACTATGGACTATTCCCACAGCAATCCAGGGGGTCTCAAAGGCCCCTTTGAAACTTAGGAACTTTAAATTTTAGAGGCATGCTGTTTAATGGTGGAATATCAGGCAGTGAGTCTTAGGACTGTTTCCACATTCCCATTTTTGCTTTTATTGGAGAGTGAGGGGAGGAGACAGGGGATCGTGCCTATGTGGCATTCAAGCAACCCCCTGGCCCTCCACCTCCCCAGAAGACCAAGCTTGCTTCTAAGTCATAATAACATATGACAGTCTTTTTTCATCCTTGATTATCATTTCAGTTCATAAAGATAACAGGAAAAACTTGACTTCTAAAGAAAGCTCACTTACTTTTTATCAGCTTTCTGAGAGAGGATTAAGAGTAAGTTCTTCATCTTCAAAGGACAAATTCATCTCAGAGATGAAGACAGAAGGAATTAGCCTGGCCAAGAGCAGAATCAGCAGTGAAACTCTGGGTGTTCTGTTCACCCAGGTAGCCCACTGCTCCTGTGCCCTGTTTCCAGGAGGTCACTCCATCTGACCCTCACTCCATCTGACCTTGGAACATCAAACACTATTGATCACGCTCAGAAAACCTCTTCTCATTGCTAACCGTGGTTCTCAATACAGTTTGAAAATGCAGAATTTGGAGCAGGGAGTGGGATGTTATGCTCCCTGAATAAATTTATTTCTGAAAATATGCAATTCTGCCCTTTGAGTTGTACACCCAAGTCTCTGGTTCCTGGCTGGCCCCTCTCTGTACTATGCTCACTTGTCTTCCCACCTACCTCCTCAGCCAGCATGTCCAGCAAGGACCAACTGGCCTTGATTGGCTGTGGCCATTTAATAGTCAGTGGAAAATAACAGGCCATTGAACTCACGTCTTCAAAGGCATTATGTAAAAAACATATTGATGGTGCAGTTAATGGAGCTAACAGCCAAGTGCACCAATTTATTCAGGGAGCTAGAATTCTTCCTAAGTGTCCACTCATTCAGCTCTAACACTAACCCTACGAGGCTGGTGTTACCATCATCCCCATTTTATAGAGTGGAAACTGAGATGAGGTTATGAGACTTGTCCCAGGTCAAAGAGCTGAACTTAAGTTAGAATTCAAACCCAGGCAGTCTGGCTCCAGGGGACCTGTTCTATGATAATGAATAGAACACTGTACTATTCATGAATTAAAGGACCATGCCAGGAACAGCTTTGAAAGTACAGCATCATATAAAAAAATGAGGTGTTATCATTACTACAGAAGAGGGAGAAAGAAAAGAAACTGGGTTACTAAACAGAAATCTGAGAGATGTGTTAAGGATGGAGTTGTGATTTGCATCGCTCGTTACAGACAGTAACAGTCAGCCAGGATTGACGGCAGCAGAATGCTAACTAATCCTGTCTTACCATGTCGCCACTACACTTTGTAGTTGACAAAGCTCTTTCAAACTCATATCCCAATGTAGAAGCATGTACCCCAAATACTCTTAGAGTCTGCTATGAACCTCTTAAGTCTGAGAGCAGTATGCTTTCCACTTTTTGACTAGGGGTCTTGGGCTTCAACCTCCCCCAACTCAGGCAGAATTCTTTGGAATAAAAAAAAACCACATTTATGCAAATAGTCCTGCCAATCTGTGATGCCAATTTGAGCAGGGAGAATCTGGTGCCTTATGTGTTATGTGAACCCAGCCAGGGTACAAATTCCCTTGGGTGTTTCTTTTTAGGCTACATGCCCAGTGTGGCAGGACTCATTTCAACTGATCTCAATTTAGATATGTGCGCTTTATAAAGGGGGGGTGAAGAAAGTTTCCATATCACGGGCCACTTGAAGACACCCCCCTGCCCACTTGCAAACTCTCACAATGTCTGATTTTCCTGGGGAGGTTTGGCACTTTTATTTCTGTCAAGTCATTCATAGATGAGTTGCTTTGGGGAGAAGGGGCTTCTGGGGCAGGGGTCACAGCCCACTGCCTCACTTGGAAGGAATACAGTCCCATAGTCCTTCGCGGAGCAAGACAAGCCAAGCCCTGCCTCCAACCTGCAGTCCTGTCCAGACTCACCTAACACGAGTAAGGCCATCTTGGGAGGTCACATTATGAGCCTAAGGCAGGTGAGAGGGAAGCAAAAAGCTCTTGTCTCAAAGTTTCTAAGGCTTATATATTTCCAAGTGGATGAGATAATGGAGTAAACCAAAGAAGAACCAGCATATTCTTTCACCTGCTTTTACTTGGCAATGCAGAAACCACCAGCTCGGATTGACAGTCAGTTTGGTCTACTGAAAGGAGCTGGGATCTCCAGAAAAACCTGTCAGTCCTCCCGGGAATATCACGGGCAACACAAGAAACCTCCCTGTTCACCCCGTCTCCAAATAAGGCAGCTACACGCAGAGGCACCAAGGTTTGTGCAAGGTGGTGCCTGACCGGTCCTTGGTACCCGAGGTTCCGTGCAGTGGTAACCAGGGTAGACCAACACGCGGTGAGGGGTGGGGAAGAATCTGGCTCTCAGCTGCATCTGTTCTTCCTCTACAGATTTCCAAAATGTCTATTGTTCCTTGGAGATTTTTCCCCCCTCTGTAATTAATTACTATGTGGTCGGGAAGATCCACAGACTAGCAGAAAGCAAGGAGAGCTGGAACATATGAAAACAATTAGAAAAGAAGTACAATCACGTGAAACCTATAATTCAGTTCAAAAAAAAAGTTTACTTCTCCAATGGGAAACACCAAGTAAGGGAACTCAAATCTCCATGGCATTTTAATTTGGAGGAAGTGAATCTTGGTTCTTATTTTATCGTCCTAAAAACAGAAATCGTGGCTTCTTTGGCAGAGTCTTAGATTTTGGGGATAATTAAGTTAACGCAATCATAATATAAAATAGAAGAAAAAGTAGTTTATATACTTTTTTACTTCAGTGGAAACGCTAATAAATATTGAACTCCACACGTTTATGAAGAAGTCCTACCTCTGTCCCTTGATGCTAAGATACCTCCTAATATACTGTTTGACAGGAAGCTTGGGACTTGTAGGCTTCTAACCTCATGAGAAAAATGGAATAACACGTGTCTTTATTCCTTTTCTATACTGCCTTAAAGTTAATGCAAGGAGGTGTTTAAGATATTTGGGAAATAAACAAAGAACACCAACAAAAAACAGTCTACAAAATAAAGCTTTGTTCTTAAGCTCTTTGCTTCGGCCATGCCCGGCCCAGCTCTTCCATCTTTGCAAACACAGCTGAGAAATAGGCCCTAAAAAGTATCTTGGGCCTCTTGTTGGGTGCAAAGATGGCCAGAATATATCAGTATTTATATTCTTATTTTCCAGACACCGAGAGTCCTTTTCTTTTTCATGATACACACTTCATTCCAGTTAAGTCACTTTCTGCCAAGTTAAAAGCAGTTTCCCCAAAGTGGATAAACTTGGAATGACTCTGAACTCTGTTGTGGCCTGCAAAAAGTAAGCAACAAAGACATAGACATGGCAGGCTGGTGGCATGGTATGTTCAAAACCTTTAGGAGAGAGATGGCAGTTGAAAAATCTAACACATGCAGCAGCTGTTTTGTTCAACTGAGGACATTCTCTGGGAATATGTATAATTATCCTGAACCCAAGTTTAAATCCTAAGTCAGAAGATCTGAAGTGTGATGACATCAACTGACTTGCAAACTTCTGCTCAACAGAGCTAAGTTGGAAGAGATGGGTTACAATTAGGCCAGATAACAGAAAACATGGATGGAAGCAAAAGCAACCACATAAATACAACACACATTTATCAGAATTACATTATTAAACTAACCATGATTCTATGTTTGCACACTGAATGGGAATTGTCATAAAAGAGTTCAATGTTTATAACAACATAAATTTCCTGGTTATTGAAGTGGTAGAGTATACCCATGCAATTCCCAGCCTCTGCTCAACTTTTTTCTCTATATTACCGTTATTCTTGGGCATACTGAATTAGCTTCATGTAGCTCCCCTTTCATCATCCCTTGCTGTTTCAGGTACTCTAAAGATAGTGATAACCTTGATAAAATTTAGCTTAAATCTTCACAGATGTGACAAAAATGAAGGCATGTGTGTCAAAGATATGAAGATTAGAAATTTTTGTAAATTTTTTGTAAAGCCATTCTTTTATCTATATCACTTACTACCTACTCCTACTGTGTCCTTAAAGAAAGAAACAGAAGTCTGAAAAAATGGTACCTAGTACATTTTCTTTGTATTCTCAGCATCTATCCCAATCTCTGGAATGACTAGATGCTCAAGGGAATCCAGAAAAAGTATGTGTTTGACAAGGTCTCTGAATGAAAATTTAAAAAGAATATCTGTTTTTTCTATATGCCAGCAGCAAACAATATGAAAAAGAAACCAAGAAAAATAATCTCATTGATAATAGCTACAAATAAAATAAAATACCTAGGAATAAACTTAGCCAAAGAAGTGAAAATGCTTTACAATGGAAACTATAAAACCTTGATGAGAATTGAGGACACACACACACAAAAGGGAAAGGTAATCTATGCTCATGGGCTCATGGATTGGAGCATGGAGTATCTGTCAAAATATCATTAAAATGTCTATATGACCCAAAGAAATCTATAGATTCTATGTAATTCCTATCAAAATACAAATGGCATCCTTCACAGTGATAGAAAAAAAAATCCTAAAATTTATATGGAACCACAAAAGACTCAGAATAGGCAAAGCCATTCTGAGCAAAAAGAACAAAATGGGAGGAATCACATTATCTGACTTCAAATTATACCACAGAGCTGTAGTAACCAAAACAGCATGGTATTGACATAAGAAAAGACACATAGACCAATGGAACAGACTAGAAAACCCAGAAATAAATCCAAATGAACCTACACGTGAACTTATCTTTAATAAAGGTGCCAGGAGGACAGTCTTGTCAATAAACAGAGTTGCAAAAATTGGATATCCATATGTAGAAGAAGGAAACTAGACCCTCACCATTCACCATACACAAAAATCAATTGAAATAGATTACAGACTTAAATCTACGACTTGAAACTATAAAAATAAAACTAAAAGAAAACATTGGGAAACCACTTCAGGACAGGTCTGAGTAAGGGCTTGAGTAATAAAGCAAAATTGAACAGATGGGATCACATCAAGTTAAAAAGCTTAGCTACATTGCAGGAAACGATCAACAAAGTGAAGACCCATAGAATAGAAGAAAATATTTTCAAACTACCCATCTGAGAAGGGAATAATAGCTAAAATATGTAAGAATCTCCAAAACTCAATGGGACAAAAAAAAAAAAAATCAAACAATCCAATTAAAATGGGCAAGGTATCTGAATAGACTTTTCTCAAAATAAGGCATAAAAATGGACAAGAAATATACAAAAGAATGCTTAATATCATTAGTCACCAGAGATGTGCAAATCACAACTTCAATGAGATGTCATCTCACCCCAGTTAAAATGGCTTTTATCAAAAAGAAAGGCAATAATGAATGCTAGCAGGGATGTGGAAAAAGGTGAATCTTTGCGCACTATTGGTGGGAATGTAAATACTGCAACCACGATGGGGAACAGTGTAGAAGTTCCCCAAAAATCTAAAAATAGAACTACCATATGACCCAGCAACCCCACTGCTAGTTATATATTCAAAAGAAGGGAATTCAGTACATGGAAAAGAACTGTGCCCTTCCATGTTTATTGCAGCAGTATTCATGATAGCCAAGACTGGAATCAACATGAGTGCCTATTAATGGATGAATGGATAAAGAATTTATGGCTCATATATACAATGGAATATTATTACGCCTAAAAAGCATGAAATCCTACTATTTGCAACAACATGGACAAAACTGGAGAACATTAATAAGCCAAGCACAAAAAGACAAAACTTGCATGTTCTCACTCATATGCAGGAGCTAAATATTAAACTTTAAATATTTTAATTTAATTTAATATTAACTGTTTAACTTAATATTAAATGTTTAATTTGGTATTAAAACAATGGATCTTTTGGAGACAAAGAATGGGATGATGATGACCAGTATCAGGGAAGAAGAGATAAAATGAGAATAGTTAATGGAAACAAAAATAGAGTTAGACAGAATGAACAATATTTAATAGTAGAACAAAGTGACTATAAGCAGTAAGAAGTTAGGGAATCCTTTAAAATAACTAAAGGAAATGGTAACCCAAAGTCCTAAACCAAAGAAATGATAAATGCATGAGGTGATGGATACTCCAATTACCCTACTTTGATTAATACGCATTGTATGACAGTATCAAAACATCACGTGTACCCCATAAAATACACAACTATACAAATATGCCTAAGTACCCATAATAATTAAAAATAAAAATAATTTTTTAGAAAAGAATATCTGTGGTTTTTAAAAAATTCTATGATATTACTTTTCATTATTTCAGAAACCCAGAGAGCTTCTCACATCACAAGCATGATTTTGTGTTAGGATTTCCCAGAAACACACCCATGTTTAGGGTAAGGCATCATTATCTGTGGGATACCACAGACAAGGAAGAAGTATATCCTTGGTTTTTTATCAACACAAAGATACCCTAGGATTAAATCTGTCTAAGTCAGTGCTGGATATTTTAATTAAAACCTGGGCCACAGGATGAACCACATATGGAGCTGTACAGAGAAATGGAAAATGTTCGGTTAAATGTGTGGGAGGCAGATGTGGTGCCGTGGTTTGAGCATTGGAATCTGGCCACCAGGTCAATGGTGACCCCTCTCCAAGACACTTAATATCACTGCTCCTACTGCCTCTTCTGGAAAACAGGTGTATCACTCTTAGAAGTAAATAGAACAGTTAAGTGGCAAAGGAATTTTGATTGTTGAATGGTTATAAATGTTAATTCGTAAAATAAATTTTGGCTGCACTATTATTTGTTAGAATCATTGTGGTAATTACATAAGAAAAATTAACCAGCTTCTCAAAACACTGTAGAAAACTGTGGAACTATACTTTTCTGCGGCCTTGACTGCTGAAGTTCTGCATCTGACTCGTACTAGAAGCCACCAGAACTGCAGACTGGTGCCTTCATTACAAATAAGAGAGATAATTACTCCATTCTTTGTTTTTGAATCAACACACTTTAGAAAGTTAGGAGACAAATAAACTCAATCCTACTTACTCCTCTCTTGGGACAAAGAAAGTAAAGTAAGTGGATTTTTGGTTCCCATTTCAAAGAAACTGACTATTTTCCAGTGATGTGTAAAACAGGATATGAGCCATTTAGGATAGTGTGAAAATTTATAAGCCACAAACAATGGAGAAATAAAATACTATTGCTAGGTACATCCTGCAGCCCACAAAGGAGTGACCACAAATACACGGGGAGCACAAGCAGCCGGGAGCTCGCTCTTCACCTTCCTTTAAAATCACAGGTACTTAGCAGACACATGCCCTAAGGCAAAGACTATTATCTATTTCTGTTTGCTCAGAGGAGGGAGCAGTGATGATTAGGAAAAGCAGGAGGTGGGGAAACAAGATGAAAACTCCAACTCTCCAGACAGATTCCATGCAGAAAACCAGCCAGGCCAACCCTGGGTCAGCACAGCTAACCTGGCAAAGCGGCGTGCTGCTGGCATGACCTTGATCCCAGCTTGCTCTAGCCTTCTGCGCTTTTGGATCTCAGCAGCATCTTTTTCTTCAGACCTGGGAGCTGGAGCCATCCCAGCCCCCTCTGAAGAAGGGTGTTCCTTACCACCGCCGCTGCGTAATTCTAACCCACCATCAGAAGGCTTCCCGCCAGGATTCATTTGGCCGACCGGGTCCTCTTCACCAGGAGACCCCACTTCACTGCCCTCTTCCTCAATGGTTTCAGGATAGCTAGTGAGTTGGACAATATGGTTCACCAAACTAACAGACTGGGCTCCATCTGTCACCTCCCCGCCATTCTGCTATTACCTTTCTCTTAAAAAACAAAAGTCAATATGAGAAGGCAGGGGAGGGGGGAGGTTGGGGTGGAGGGAGGGTAATTGGTGGGGCCACACCTATGGTGCATCTTGGAAGGGTACAGGCAAAACTTACTAAATGCAGAATACAAATGTCTTCATACAATAACTAAGAAAACGCCATGAAGGGTATGCTAAACAGTTTGATAAAAACATTTCAGATTGTATATGAAACCAGCACATTGTACCCCTTGATTGCACTAATGTACGCAGCTGTGATTTAATAAAAAAATAAAAAATAAATAAAAAAAAGTCATAGCACATCATATGATTCTGATAATGTGAAGAAAATTCAGTGCAGCCATTTGTTAATTAATGCATCAGACTCTCCACATTCAGAGCTATTCCAAACCTGATATTGGAAGACAAAAACTCTTTTCTGCTGGAAAGGTAAAATTCATTAGTTTTGTTCAATAACTTAAAATTTTAATGAACTATTCAATGGAAAATCATAGATAGTAAAGATGCATGATGAGAAAAATTTCTTTTATTATAAAGTTCTTGAAGGCAGAGACTATTTATTTTGGGGTCCTCAATGCCTAAATGACAGCATCTGGCATGTAAAAGATGCTCAGAAGTATCTTTGTGGAATAAGTGAGTAAATACATACAAAAACATCATCAGAGATTAAGGAACTTTCTCTGAAGAGATGAGAAACCTGGTGCGTCTTCCACTTCTGATTGAGTCTTTCCCTATGTGACTATGATGTCTGTCCCATGGACTGCTTACACACACAAGCTTGTATCTGGATAAACTTGCACCTAGATTTTTCAAAAGTCTAGGGAGACTTTACCTAGGCGTCTTTCTACACCTACTCTGATAGAATTGAGAGCCTGGCAGTCTCCACAAAAGGACATGAATGACAGGGGTCCTGTCAATGGAATCTGCTTGTTTAGACAAGTATTTGTTGAATACCTACCACGTGCCAGGCACCATGCTAGGTATTCAGGAAACTTGTATTTTATCCTGAAAATACCTACCACATGCCAGGCACCGTACTAGGCACAGTCAGGAAACTTATCCTGAAAATTCTCTCTATGGATCTGTCCCGCCCACCTCCGCTTGTAATCTTACATCAAGGTTTTTTGGCTTTTTTTTTCTTTCTTTGAGACAGAGTCTCACTCTGTTGCTCTGGGTAGAGTGATAGGGTCTCATAGCTCATAGCAACCTCAAATTCTTAGGCTCAAAGAATCCTCTTGCCTCAGCTACCTGAGTACCTGGGAGGACAGGTGTCCGCCACAATGCCCAGCTAGTTTTTCTATTTTTAGTAGAGACGGGTCTTGCTCTTGCTCAGACTGGTCTTGAACTCCTGAGCTCAGGCAACCACCAGCCTCCGCCTCCCAGAGTGCTGGGATTATAGGAGACAGTCACGGGGCGGCCTGCAGGGAATTCTGAACTGGTTATTGAACCTGGTTCACGACCTAGAGCTGTAGTTCCTCCATGCCAGGAAGGGCCCAGCCAGGAGCCGGGGTCTCACCTGAAGGGCCGGTCCCCGCCCAGGGGGGAGGTGGCGGTGCCCCAGCTCTTGCGGTATTCCTCACGCTCTGCTTTCTTCTTTCTCAGGGGAGCGGGGACGTAGGCCGTCTGGTTGCTTTTGTTGGGGAGGTACTGGTTGAAAGGCACTGCTGATTTCGGCTCACCATGGGAAGTCCGCCGCGCAGACATGTCATCCTTCTTCACATCTGGCAGCTTCCGATGCGGCAAGTCGGATTCAGAGTCGCTTCCTCTCCCTGGGGAAGAGAGCACGGGTACTGTGTAGGCTGCAGGGCCCCAGAAAAGCTCCCAGTGGCACGCACGTGGCGTGTCAGTTCAAAGTACTCTAGAAAAAGCTCTCAGTTCTAATCCGGATTAAAAGAAGACAAGGGCCAAACTGAAAAATATTGCAGGAACCCTAACTCTATCTGGGAATTGTAACTAGCAACACATTTGCAATAGAACTATATGCCAGCCGAGATTCTGCAACTCTCCAGAGGAAAAACCATCAACTGATCAATAATTCTTTCTCAGTACATTTACTGAACACTTGCTGCGTGCCTTACACTGTGCTAGATACCCCAGTAAATAAGAATTATAAAAGATTTTGTCTTTGAGGTATCTATAACCCATCCATAAAATACCAAGAAAATTTAACTTACAATCAAGGAGCTCAGACATACAGGAATTCAGAAAATTGACTGATTTGGTTTATTCCAAGGGTTTGCCTTCCGGGAAGTGGTTTGAATTATAATAAATGTATGTGTCTCTGCATGGGAGCGCGTCCTGGTTCTCAGAGCCGAAAGCGATCTTTCCTTCCTGTAAACTCTATGGACCTATAATCTTGCCTTTGCTTCTGGAGCATTATTCTTTCCACCTTATATTTTGAAAACAAAGGCTTTATAGCTTTCACAGTTCCTACCACATTGCCTTTACATGCAGTGAGCATCTTCAAATTATCTGATGAATAAATGAAGTTGGTTTGGCTTAAAGAGTGTTTTAGACAGTGCAAAGGAATCTTAGGTTACCCTTTTGTTGGGCAACAGCCCCAATAATTATACTGTATTCTTTTTTCCTAAGCCTCATCTCATTAGATTTCTAAGGCCTATTAGAATCAAACTATCATTAAAACAAACATTACTGTATATGTAGTCACTATTTTGATGCGAGTTGAAAACTCTTAACCAATGAGAACATTGTAAGATTATTCAATGATATTGATAACAGATAAAAAAATACGTATTTACATTTAAGAAAAGATCCTTGATTTGAGAGCAAAGAGGTGTGGAGGCCTGGCAGAGGTGGTAGTGGACAGGGTCTTAAGTAAGATACACTTAATATCTTGAGCTCTGCTACTCATTAGCTATGAGAGTTTGCATATGATACTTCACCACGCTAAGCCTCAGTTTCTCAATCTGTAAAATGAGGAAATAATACGTCCTACTCCATAGGGCTGCTGGGAGGACCAGAAACATATAAAACAATTGATACAAATATGTGGCACAGGTTAAGTGTTTAATAAATGCTGGCCACTCTTTATGTTAGAATAATTCTGGATCTGTCAGAAATGAGCTGCGAGTCCCTAGGTTTATTTCTAATACATCCACTCTGCTGTCCTTTTCTGTTAAAGAAAAATGTAATGATTTGCCCTGGAGAATAAACGATACAATGGCTTTTAAAAGATTCTAAAAGTTAAAAGCATTGACCATACCCAAGCTGTTCCCTGTGGTAGATACAATGTTCAGTTTATGAATTATTCATGCCACCTGCTTTCAGTCTCCCTTAAGCTTTGACCATTTCACTACTTGGTTGCACAGTGTTTGATTCATAACTTAGCTCCTGGCCTATCCCTAATCTTTTAACAACTTTGTCTCTTTCCATGTCAGAATGAAATATTTAGATCCCCCTGTGACCTGCTTTAGAAACAAATCCTAATACCACCTTACCTTGTCAAACTCTTAAATACCTTGTCAAACTCTTAAATTTGCTTCCCCATTTGATATCCCCATTTTATAAGGGTGAGAATAGAGGTTCAGAGAGGCTGAAGGAGCCCTTCTTCATGGCTCTGAACTCCAATTTCTGTCCTCTCGACGTCCCTCCAAAGTTTATTTCTCCGCGACACATTTGAATAAAATGACTATTTAGAGCACTGATTATCAACCAGGGTGCCGCGAGAGGATCTTAGGTGTGCCTTGAAAATTTTAAAGATCTTTAATTAAATTATTTTTGAGAGAAGTTCAAAGCACAGTAAGTATATTCTTTTTTGTTGTTGTTTTTTGCACTTTTTTTGGGATCAACACAATTTAAGTGTGCTGTGGAAGTTTAACCACAGGTACAAGTGTGCTGTGAGATAAAAGAGGTTAAAAAACACTGGCTTAGAAAGTCCTGACTAGCACTTTGTTGAGTAAACAAATGAAAGAAAATGATTCTTTGAGCAACTATGAAAACTTTGCAATAAATTCGAGTTGTCTCAGGTCCTTCAATAATCCTATAATCTATGTACTCTATTTCTGTATAATATCTAAAATATATTACCTGTAACATACTGAGTGAAAGTCTTAAAATATGTTGCTTAACATATAATCATATCACTTCTTACCCCCTAATTATTCATTGGTGAAAGTCTTAGACACTTCAAGACATGTTAACTTGCCAATGCCCCAGGGCAGAGTGGCTCAGGGGAAAGAAGTTCAGGTTTGTGGACTTGGAAATCAGGGTCTAATTTCAGCTTCGCCACCTACTTGCTGCGTGACCCTGGGAAATTTAAGTCTCCTATACTTCTGGGTCTCTCATAGGTGGTCCTGAGGATTAGAGGAGTTAGTGTGAAGCACGGAGGAAGGGGTGGGCATGGTTTACCCCCCATAAACCTTAGATCTCCTCCTATGGAAGGACGGCACTTCAAAAAATGTTGACTTTGCTTCATCTTATGAACATGGAAATTTACTAGGGTGCCTTCTTCATTCATGGTCAGAGCTAAGAGTGTATAACATAGTACACGATGATGGTTTAATTTTACCAAAGGCTGGCCCTTCCTTTCCATGAGGGTACATTTCTCTCTTGTCCATTAGGGGTCTTTTCTCTTTTACCTATCTTTGCCATACGCACACCCAACTCTTTCCTTTTTAATCTTCCTCCAGTACTTTAATCTCTCTTATTCTTTATTTCTCTCCCTTACCATGCCTTCTATTTAAAATATAAGAATATTAATTTATTACCATACTATATTCTTATTTAAAAGCACCTGAGTGGAGGGTTTCACATTTCCTCTTTAATGGAGCCCATTCGGTGGCCTCAGAAGGAAAGCGAGTGAAGGGGAGGGACGAACTGGGCACCTGTTTGACAGGACAGATTGGCTGAGACACCCCTAGGCTTATACAATATCCTGGCCAGGTAGCTCTTCTGTCTAATCCACAGACTCGCGATGCCTCTCACCAGGGTAACTCATGAGCATCTTTATTGAATGGATCAGTGGGCATCAATAATAATAAAATGAAAGATCTCTATATTGACCCAATTAGGGCTGAAGAATATCATGGTAAGACCTTCCCTAATTGATGGTGAGTAATAGGAAAGAAACTCTCAAGACTTGAGAGTTCTCAAGAAATGTTTTTCTAAATTTGGATGTGCTTATTAGGACTAGCAATCCTCCTAAGCAGAATCATTTTTAAAAATAAATTTCATAAACTCTCATAAATCCAGAATCTGGCTAAAATTATACTACATTTTAAAAGGCAGTTAAAAAAAATGTGTTGTTTTTCTTTAAAAACCTCATTAGGTCTTGATTAGTTTACAAGAATAAGCCTTAAGGTTATTAGGCTGATTGGTGAAATCTGTGGTAAGATGCTCTTTATGAATGGTGTTTTGAGAAGCTCAATGTTATTCTTTAGATGGAGAAAACATTTATGAAAAGGTTCGAACTTATCGATCTTAATTGCTGCAAATTAAATTGTGCCTCAGCGCATATTAGTACAATTTTAGTAATCACCATCTTAAATCCCTTCAAGATGTGGTTCGTTATAAACTTTGAAACCCTTGAAGCTGGTGACAGAATAAATAAAGGATCTATATTACCAGTTATTAAAAACTCAAGATGAATAAAATGCAATAATTAAAAAAAACAAAAAAAATGGATGAAATAGTTTAAGATATGTTTTGGAAAAGTAAATCTACTTTTTAATTATGGTAAAGCTCAAAAGTGAGATCATGGACTTGGTATTTCACTTCTAATAGTGTGGGTGGTACTTAAGATGTCATATAAAATTTTAGAAATGTTTTTCAAGAGGCTCACAATGCACCATGGAATTCTTTAGGCGTCACTTACTATGTGGCTCAAGGCTGATGTATTTGCTGGAAAATTTAAGTCCTAAACAAAAGCATTCGTTCAGTCCTTTTAGAATAAACCTCTATTGGGTAAAAAAAAAGAAATTGGGTAAATGAAGGTTGGGAAGATAAGGTCTGAACTCACCCTTCTTGAAGCTAACATTGTCACGTTACCTTCTGACAGGGATTTTTATAATTTGTAAAATTATAAAAATTGGGATGATTACTTAACTTTTCAAAGGCTCGCTTGTAAAGTAAAGATGAGGAGTGTCTCACAGGGGAGGACGAAAAGAGATTCTATCTGAGTATCTCTCCCATCTCTGTTGAGGACTGAGAGATTGGGTGCTGAGTGACAGTCTGGGGACCAGGACACACTACATATGCAAGCATCTCAGTAAGACAGAATTTTACACATGCAGTGGAAAGGCATCTTTGAGTTTTGAAAGATAATTTTGATCTGGGAGATAAGAGACTTATGTCTCTAGATATATTATCATTGTTCAAACAATACAGAATAAAATAGAAACAAATAAAAAATTCCCACCAGCCTTGGTGCCTTTCTGTAAGTACAGAAAATCTAAAGGTATAATAGAAGTAAGGCAAACAGCTTCTGAAAATAGGCACTGCATGTATATTCTATACATTTTTGTAAAGAAAAATGATCACTTCTTTCAGGTGACATAAAATCCCAACGATTTGAATCAAACCCAGCCTCGGCACAGACAGGCAGTCTGGCCTGTGCAGTATACAGTAACAGCCACCTGCGTGGCGCTAGCCAGCCAGTCAGGTAGCACAAGCATCGGACTGCCAAAACCTGTGCCAATTAAAGTTGCAAAATCCCAGGCTTCAGAACCTTCCTGAGTGTGTGCAGTGCATTTCCAGTCTGCTGGAAGTTGTTCCATTTCACTTCTACGGTGTGGCACTCACACAAACATCGCCCTCCCTCATTCCCCTCCTTCTGACACCCTTTATGAGCTAATGGTCTGCACGGGTCCAGGTTCACTGCAAGCAAGGGAGAAGTGATGTAACCCATTTTCCAGCAGAAGATAGACTCACAGACAGTGTTCAAATAGACTGCTGGTGGAGCCAAGCAAAACTCCAATGACCATGAAAACAACATTCGTTTTTTTTCTTGCCAGCTTATAGAATGATCAGGTTCCAGCAAGGTGGATGTGGGTGACAAGTCAGCTCATTCATGTTTCATTTCCAAGACGTGCATTCTAGTAAGACTCCAACCTACCATCGCTGCTCCCCCTGAGGACTACATCTGGGGACGGCGTCTGCCGGGAGCGGGAGCCGAAGGAATCCAGGCTGTCGAAGGAATCATCTCGGCCGTGGCGCGGGGGAGACAGGGAGTCACTGCGCTCCGAATCCCAGCAGTCGATGTAGCCACTGTCACGGATACTGCGTTTGGGACTCTCAATATCATCAGTCTCCTGGCAAAAAGAAAACAAAAGGATTACAGGCATTCCTGCAGTAGACAGCCTATAGTAGCAGGAAAATCGGTCTCCAACAGTCTCCAAAAAATCCTGTGTGCCACATCAGTCTGGAAAGCTTGTGGCAACCAGTTAGGGACTCGATGGCCATTTACAATCATCATTCTGTTCTTCAGCCCTCCTCTGCTGCAACTTTCTCTACCAGAAAAACATGCACAACGTTAAAAAAAAAAGCAAAGGAATTATAATAAAGAGGCACAAAGTTTGGATGGACAAAAATGCAACGACAGATGCAAGCCAAAATGAAAAACCAAAACCTTAACCTGGAATTGTCTCTCGGACTCCATGACAGCATGTCTGTCCTGGGAGTGAGCCCCTGGGTCAGCCGTGCCGCTGCTCCTGTTTCGAGCTGGCAAAGGCGGCCAGTATTTGTTTTTGTAGCAGAATCAGTTCTGTAAAATCCCGGAGCAGCGTGTGTGCATCTGCTACCTTGAAGGGAAATTCCTGCTCTGAAAGAGAGCTGTCTTTCTGAGGCAAAAAGTTAAAAAAAAAAAAAAAAGCAATGAAAAATATGCAAAACGCTTTTCCTGAAGCCTCAGAGGAATCCAGGCCTGCTCCAGCTCTTGGCGCTGGGGGAGCTGAGAGCATTTGTGGCTGACCCACATGTTGAGAGCAGGGGGAACAATGGCTGTCTTTGACAGCTTGTGATTATAAATTCTTTGCAGCACAAGCAGCACATACTAAAGCACTAGAACTCCAGCAGAAGGAAGGTCAGTCAAAGCCATCCTCACCCTCGTAGTATAATAAAAGCCTTGTTCCCGCCAGTGTCTTAGCATTAATTACAACAGTCCAGGCTGGCGAAAACAAAAATAACTCTGGTCACTGAAAGATAAACCTCAATTTCATATCCCCCAGACTGTCGCTTAAAATCAAGACCGTGGATAATACCGGCAGAAGGGCATGTTCTCATCAGCAAAGACTGGAATGTCACACTTTGGATTTCCCAGGATGTTCATGAAAGTCCCCTCTTGCTTTCCCAATAGAAAGGAAAATAAATAAATATTCTCTAGGTCTGTAGTTTGGGGAACTGGTCTCAACTGTCTGAGCTGCCCAGAGAAGCCAATGCCTTTGCCGGAAGTGCCTTTGCTGGCTGCTTCTAGCCACTGTTTCCAGAGCCTCTGACATACTCCGTAGCAGGAGGTGTTGCGAGGGGACCGAGTGGCTGTAATTCACAGGTCACACACATGTTTTGCAGGAGCGGGCCAAGGGTCAAGGGCAGGTCTGAAAGGAGCTCCCTGAAGACTCCACACAGAGGCCCTGATTAATCCCCTGAAGAAGAGGTCGTCAGATGGCCTTGGTGAGCAGACTTGACCCTCCAGGGGAAGGCAGAAATTCCAGTTATGGAAATTAAGGCAGCTTGCTTGAAGGTCAGAAGTTAAACAGGACTTGAAAAAAAGCCAAGCCTGACTAGCCCAGGAAAGGAAGAATTCATGACTCACTGAAAATTAGAGACCTAAATTGGATACAGTTTCATATTTGATTTCTTTGGAAATATAAGTAATTATCTTGGATTATTTATCCACTGCGAATAGGCCAAATGGCTAAAATGAAAAGGTCGCCTTTATTGAACACTTATTATGTGTCTGGGGCTGTACGTGGTGCTTTCTGCATGTTATTTAATCCTCATGACGTGGGTAAAACTATCTCCATTTCACACAAAAGAAAAATAAGAATCTGAGAGGTTAAGTAACTTGATGGAGGTCAGACAGTAAGTGGGGACGCGGTAATTCTAACACAGAACTCTCTCCAAACCCCAAGTGCTAAGTCTGAAAACATTGGTTCATCTTTGGTGTGGTTGCAGCTCCCCCATCAACATGAACTCACTGCGTCCTTATTCTATGCAGGATGCTGACCCTGGATTACGTTTCTTAGCTAAATACCGCTTGTGCCTAGATCACTAAACTATAAGCCTTGCATTGCTTAATGGCAGGGGCACACACTGAGAAATGAATCATTTGGTGATTTTGCCCTTGTGCAGATATCACAGAGTGATAAATCTAGATGGTCTAGCCCACTACACACCTCAGCTACAAACATACACATTATGTTACTGTACTGAATATTGTAAGCAACTGTAACACAATGGGAGGTATCAGTGTATCTAAACATAGAAAGGGTACAGTAAAAATATGGTATAGGTTGAAAATCCCTTATCCAAAATGCTTGGGAGCAGAATTGTTTTGGAGTTCAGATTTTTTTGGATTTTGGAACATCTGCATTATACTTACTATTTGAGCATCCTAAATCCAAAATTCAAAGTTCAAAATGCTCCATTGAGAATGTCCTTTGGGCGTCACATCTTTGCTCAAAAAGCTTCAAATTCTGGAGCATTTCAGAGTTTAGATTTTTGGATTAAGGATATTCAACCTATATTGTAATTTTAGGGGTCCCTCTCTGACAAAAATGTCCTTATGCGGTGCATAACCATTGCAAAAGAAAGGCGGTTCAGGGGAATAGTTAACAGAATGGTCTCAGCAGCTGGACTGGCTGCATTTAAATCCTGGCTCTACTGTTGGCCAGCTATGTGACCTTAGGCAAGTTATTTCACCTTGGTAGATCTCAGTTTTCCCATCTGCAAAATAGGGTTAAAATAACACCCATGTCACAGAATTGCTGGGAGAGTTAAATGTGTTAATATATGGAAAGCATTCAGAAAAATGTCTAATGTAGAATAGATACTCTAAAATTGTCAGCTATCATTATAATTACTAACATTTGCTCACTCAGGTAGGCGATATATGTGTGTGTACATATACAACAACATTTATAAATGGTTGTTTATAAATGTGGTTAAGGACGCAGCTTTACACACTCTGAGAATCCTTCCTCTCTTTACATCCCACCTCTTGAAGCCTTGGGACCAATTTCCCACCGACTCCTCAGGGAGCTAGTCCACTGGTCCCATCTGGAAATGATGCCACTACAAGCTGCTTGGATTCGCATTGATGTTCAAGAAGATAGGATCAGAAAGCCTCCTCCCCAAGGCCCAAATGTCTCACCCTCCTCTCTCCCACAAGGCCATAGGAGAAGAGAAAGGAAAAAAAGGGAAAGCCAACATGCCTGTTGGAGCTTCGGCTGCTTCCTTTCAGCTAGTTATGGGAGAGAAAAACAGAAGGGCCATTATGTTTTTGGCCATGTAGAGAGCCAAGGATAAAACCTTGGATGGAGCACAGGAGCAGGAGCTGAATGGCATGGCCATTCTGAAAAGTGGAAACCAGGCCACCTGGGGCTGGCCTTAGCCACACTAGTCTTCTCAGAAGCCCAGGGTGAAGTGAGAGGCTGGTTCTTCAGCCAGAAATGGAGATGTGGACATCAGCTGGATGGAGAACATTTTTTGTGTCCATCTAGCCACCATAGTTTGATTTTTGGTCACCAGAAATGGGGGAGGGTAAAATATAAACCAACAGAAAGTGCTAGCATGGCCTGAATTCTTCCTTCCGGAGATTCAGCAACAAGGTATCTGCTGTTCATTAAGGGGCCCAATAGCTTTGCCCCCACCAGAGAGAGAGCTCTCAGGAAGCAAGGTGAGACTCCAGCAGCCCACAGTGCCAATGGCTGCTCAGTCATTCCAGAAAAGTGTGTTAATGAAGGAGGCGGAAGCTACCAGCGTCCATGAATTTTTTGATTATTTCACTCATCTGTTCTCATCCCGCTGTGTCCAAGTTACTGAGAACCAGCGAGGGCTGGTGGATGACTTACAGTATCTGAGAAACTCCAGATGTCTCTGTTTGACCATTCAGTACTTTCTGCTTCTTTTGTGAATTGTAAGATAGCTAATCTTACAATATACTCTAGATACTCTATTCTGGAGTAGTTTTAGGGTCCTACTTCTCTAGCCTCATCACCCACTCTCCACCCACCACACTCCAGTTGCAGAAACTATTCATTCTCCAAAGAATCTTGTGTGTGCCAGGTACTAGGGACACAATATTATACAAAATCACCCTGTGGGCTATACAAAATAGCCTGTTAGTTCTAATAAAGAAGACAAAAAAAAATAAACAGAGAAACAATACAAAAAGTCTGACAATTAAGTCTACAAACTCATCCTAGCAAAAGTGCACCAAACCTCATTGCCGAATATCACTACAGTCACCTTCAAAGTACTTCTCTTGGGAAGCACACTGAGGCCACTGCCTAGTTCACCCTTCAAAGTAATTTTGGAAGTCTTTCTGGAATGACCATCAGAGCTGTCATCATATGAGGTCTGACGATCAAGTCCACCAACTTGCCAACATGAGCTTATGTTGGCAGCACTGTATAAACAACTTGGTGAGGTTTCATAACCTTGGTATATCAGTGTCTCCCAGCTGTGTTCTTGTCAACGTGTGGCAGTGTCTGGCTGAGTGGTGTTCACTATTACCGTTGTGTGTTTTTGTGTGCCATTCAATGACAATTCTTGTGGTCATTCCAGAAAAAGAGTTCCAAAATTGATTTGAAGGGTGGACCAGGCACTGACATCAGTGTATAACTTCCCAAGAGGAGTACTTCAAAGGTGACTCTGGTAATATTTAGCAATGAAGTATACGGAGCAAGTTGTCTAAGAGGAGTTCATGAACTTATTTGTCATTCCTCTTAAATACATATAGTTGTTGATAAGTATCATGAAAAAATAAGATGGGTTAAGGAAATAGAAGTGGCTGGCATTGCTAGTTTAGGCAGAGGTCTTGAATTAGTTTGCCCATCAGCCCCCTCCCCTTTATTCCTTTCTTTTGTTAACACCCCTCACCTCTGAAGCAGGAGTGGATTACACCAATCACGGCACCCTTTGGCCCCATCACAGTGCCTGGTTCAGGGATAGGCCCCACTCTGGGCCAGAGTACATCCCTAGGAATTTTACACGTGGGACCAAGGGAAGGAATGCCCTTGCCTTTCTTGGCAAGGAGCTAGAAGCTGGTGATCCCAGGGATGATACTGGCTACGTTCCCTATTAGGAGGGAATGGTTGCCTATAGAAGGAGTGAATAAACACAGTGAGAGAAAGATAGAGAGAGGGAGAACCAGACCGTGGGCCTCTAGATCCAGTCCCTGAGACCTCTGGCACCTCCCAGCCCCATGGTTCTCCCTTTAATCTCAATATCCTTGTCATAAGGCCCCTTAGTCCAGCTTAAGGGCCACTTCCTTTGGAAGGACTTCTTTGACACATCCAGGCTCAGTTAAAGGCACTATCATAAGCTTTCTGAGACCCTTTTTTTGTACACAGCAGCAGCAACAGTCTGTGAATACCTGTGCCAGACTCTATGCCAAGGGCTCTACAGGTGCTACTGATACACATATTACAGAACCTGGCAAGTTGCACCCCAGTTAATCATTTTAATGTACATTTCCCCCACTAGGAAAATGAATGTAAAAATATTTGCCTAGTCTCCTTTGTGAAAGGAAAAATTTTAACTTCACATTTATTTCAGCCTGTGTATATGCAGAAGAGATTACAGTTGCCCCTGAATACCTGTTCTCTCTACTAAAAATACTCACAATTTTAAGTTGAAATAAAGTCTACTTTTCCCAAGTCTTTCTTCGCAGCTAGGTATCTGTGTGCGACCAAGTCCAAGTCAGTGAGATGAAAGGAGAAGTGTAGCGTATAGCACCCCAAGAGTGGGCTTAAAGGGGAGGCATAGGCCCTTCTTCCCCCCATTCTTCCTTTCTCTTGGCTCGAACATGAACCGATGGCTAAAGCCTGAGCAGCCATCTTGGGCTAGCCTGAGCAGCCATCTTGGGCTAGCAGCCATCTTGGGCTGTGGGTTGAGAATGTTCACACAAAAACATGAAAGGAGCTTGGGCCTCCTCTCACAAAACACACCAGCCCTGGACTGCTGATGTCCAGATCTCATTTATGTGAATTAGAAATAAAATTCTATTTTATTTTAGCTGTTTCTTTTCTTTTTTCTTTTTTTTTTTTGCATTTCCCAGCTGAACCTAATTTAACTGGTGAACTAAGATGACATAGTATATTATAGTAATAGTACTAGGTGCTTAGATCGACCAGTGAAGCTCAGGTCATTTACTCTCTAGCTAGACAGAGCCAAGGGAGCATCACAACTGGCCATTTCAGGGAAGTCATGCTCTCTCAAGGAACACTAACCCCATCATGTCCTGTGATGTTATCTACAGTCATTAAATAGGGTAACAGGTGTTCACAACAGGTAATCTCAAGGCAACAGAAGTAACCGTCTCAGCAGGAAAGGAAGTTATAAGAGTGGAAGAAACCAACACTGCTTAGATTATAGGGGAGCTAGATTAGCAGGAAGAAATATCAGTAATGAGAATGAATCAGATGCCAACACAATCCAGCAGGGAACCATGAGGCAGAGCTTTTAAAGAGTTTCCCCCCAAATGACCCACATATTATTATTCAAGTTCAAATATAATAATAATAATATTAAAACAATAAATATTTAGACTTCTCAAATCCAGACTGGAACTTACCTTTGTAGTTCCTCTAAGAATAAAGTTAGATGAAAAATTAAAGGATAAATTGAAGGAGCTATGAGTAAAGCAATGCATTGTGTTTAATGGTGTGGGTATGTTTATATTATTTTTAAAGGAATTTAGCCTAAAGTGCTTTGTTCATATGTGTTACAAGTAATACAAAAGTCCATAAATATGTGAGCTATTTATGTGAAGAACTATTAGCATTATTAGCTTTATTTTTATTTATTTATTTTGAAGCAGAGTCTCACTAAATCACCCTCAGTAGAGTGCTATGGAGTCATAGCTCACAGCAACCTCAAACTCTTGGGCTTAAGCGACTCTCTTGCCTCAGCCTCCCAAGTAGCTGGGGCTACAGGTGCCCCCCACAACTCCCACTACATTTTTTAGATACAGGGTCTCTCTCTTGCTCAGTCTGGTCTCGAACTCCTGAACTCAGGCAATCTACCCACCTTGGCTTCCCAGAGTGCTAGGATTATAGGCGTGAGCCACCACACCTGGCTGGGCTATTAGCTTTAATTTAAGGAAAGGAGAATAAATTGTTAAAAGTTGGAACAAATTCTTATTTTCAGTATTTAAAAACAAAACAAAACAAAACATAAAGCACCGAATGCCTCTCAATGAGGTCGCTTTAATTCATTAATTTTGCATGTTACAGAAATGAGAGTAAGTAACAGGTGTTCACAACAGGTCATCTCAAGGCAACTGAAGTAACCGTCTCAGCAGGAAAGGAAGGAATCAATTACTTATGCTTAGATGTGGGCCTCATCCAAAATACATGGATACCGATCGCAAATGAGCACTCACCAGGACTTTGTGTGAGTTACGTACTGGGTAACTAGTATATTCCTGTACCTTATATTCCTGAACCTTAAAAAGGAACGCTTTGGAAGGTACACAGGGAACATTCCATTGTTTCTTTGACAAATTTCTACCTCAGGCTAATTGTTCCCATAATTGAATAAACACACCCAGCTTTTAATAATGTACAAAATGTTTTCCAAATTTTCAAGTCATTCACACATAAAGGACAGAGAATGCTTCTCATTGATCAGAGCTTGTCCACGGTGGATGCCAGGGCAAGAGCTTGGCCCACGTTCCCTCCCCCACACTAAGACCCTGACGCGTAAGCAAAATGCCCTTTAGGACCAAAGTGCAAAGCAAGTTTTCGTTTTTTTGTATAATACTGCATTGTTTCAGTCAAGCATCATTCCCCCAAGAAAACAAGCACGGAGCTCCTTGGCATACAAAGCCACAAACTGACAGATAAAATTTGCTCTTTTGGAATTAAAGTTGGATAGAGCTCAGATCTCTCCTTGTCTGATGGGTATAAAAATTCAGGCAGGTGTGAGATACACAAGGCAAAGATGTCCCTGAGAAGACAAGTGACTGTTTCCTTGAGTGCATGACGTCTTTGGCTTATGCTAGTCCACCCCCGGTACTTTAAGAATCTTAAAAACAAGCAAATACGCTGCTTTTCTGCCTTGTCTAAACCTCGTGGGATAAACAAGGAAAGTCCAGTTACCTTTCTCATCTGAGCCAACAATCCTTCAAACTCCTTCAGATTGAGTCTGGTTCCACTGTACGACGTACAGCTGTTTGCAGCTTTGCCCAGCCAGTAAATGGTAACTAACACCTGTGTGAAAAACAACACACAAGGGCAGAATTTCCCCTCATGAATGACGTTCAAACTAAGGAATCAATAATGCTCCGCTACTGGGATGCTGGAAGGAGAGAACTGATTTACAAACCCCCCACCTATGAGGTATCCATTAACAGCAAAATCGTTTTAATCAGAACCCAATGCCATATCAGTCAACACAAACATGAGTCAGTAGTTAAAATAAGACTCCAGTTCTAGAAAAAGTTAGGTTGTGAGGAAGTGATCTCTAAGATAGCAAGCTGATCCCTAAGACTGCAAGAAAGAAAAATAAATTCTCCAAACTTATCTTCATAGACCGAATGTTTTACAGTTAGGCAGCCACATTTCTCAGACACTCTTTAGAATCTTCACCCAGAAAAGCAATGGGAGAGACTGTCAATTCCCTTTGAGAGAGGTGCTTTTGAAGGCCCATAATTTCTACTTGTGGGCACAGAGGTTCTCCTAATACCAATGGCTAAACCCCCAAAGGAGTATCGATAAAAATCAATTAGTAGTTCTGAGCACAGGATCAACAACACACTAGATCTAATTAAAGTCAGAAGAAAGCAATGTAACGAATAATGGGATCTGCAGACAGCTAGCTTTGGGGTGTAGTTAGATTCCCATTAATCTGAGATGGGAAAATTTTAGCCTTGCCAAGCCCGTACCAATGAAACGACCTTGGTTTAATACTCTTTAAATGGTCTGAGTAGTCCCTGCTGCTCTTCCTCCTTCTCCTCTTCTTCTTTACAGACAAGTTAGCTAGGCCAGCCTCAAGCTCCTGGCCTCAAGCGATCCTCCCTCCTCGGCCTTCCAAAATTTCAAGGGTTTGAAGCTATAGTCCTAACTTAATTTTGTTCTGCCTTTCCAGAGAAATTGTCCACAAAGACGAATGCTCTTAACATTCACGTCCATAAAACCCAGTAGGAGTCACTGACAATGAGCTTCTTGAAACAGAATTGTTAACGATCTGAAGCTTATGTAAAAAACGAAGGCTACCATTTTGTTTTCACATTCTGTCTCATTGCTTCAACCTGCCTGGGAAGTACTTACTGTACTTCTTTTCACTTAGTAGGCCAGAAAATGCTTTGGACAATGTCATATAGTTTCGTAGTTCCCACTGGCAACAGGCCCAAAATAAGGTCATGTGCATTGATGCAAGGATGTGATTCAGTTTTTTACTCCTGTGGTACAATTTTGCTTCATGAATCTTTCAAAACTTCCAGGACCTCTTATTTTTTATTTTTATTTTTATTATTTATTTTTTGGAGGGGATCTCTTATTTTTTTAACTGATTGCTTACAAATAAATTTTCAGACAGCAGATGATTCCAAGTGTCAGGACATTAACTAGGACCATAAAATAACTAATGTGTGCTAAGAGGATGAGGCTATGGTGAAAGGTGTAACAGGAAAGTAGAAAGTAGACTGTGTTGTGTTTTAGATTAAGACTTTTTTTTGACTTGTGTAACACTGTATGATGAAAAAATGGCATATACCTCTAGTTTTATACAGGAAGGAAAAGAAGATAAGAAGAAGAAAGTCAATTAAATATAATAGCGCCTGGGAAATTAAAAGAAAAATAGGTTACAGCCAATTTTTAAATTTTGGATATAGAAGGTGACTTCTCATATTCCTCAACTTAAATTTAAAATAAAAGAACACTCACATACATGTCTTTTGAAACTAAAATCTAACTACCAAAAGTTGATTTGGGGAAGTGGTAGTAAAAACACAAAAGGTTAATGGGAGAACAAAATACTCAAAGTACGGCATTCAGCACTATTCATATTATACCAATCTTTCCCTAAAACTATTTACCCAACTGCTTAATTCAATACCCTACCTGTGCCAACTAATGTTAGCATTGAGACTGACGACTGTGTGTGTAAGGAACCAATTGCAGACAGAGGGTAAACTTTCATTTGTTTATTTCCAGTTTGACTGCTTATCTACTTAAAGAGAAACTCCCCACTTTTATATCTACTATTTTTATTTTTTATCATACTCTTTAATTATTCTATCAGATACACATATTATTTTTTCTAAGAGAAACTCTTTCCAGCAAGCCATGTGAGAAGCAGTGAACACAGTTAAAATTTACAACTAACCCATCAAAGTCAGAAGGATATAAGTGTAGAAAGGGAAGTTGAAACACTTACATTTTTCAGCTTCCTACTATAATCCAGGCTCCTAGTTAAGGAAAAGGAAAAGAAAATAGTGTCAGAATAGTGGTTTGTTCATTGTGATCTTCCCTTGAATGCCTCTAAGATATACTTGAAGTGAACAAATACAATGAAATCAGAAGAATATCATAGTTGTTTAAGGTTTATGATTGGTGATTTCAGGCACTGAATAAAATTATTTAGAAAGCAAACTGTAAAAGGACAGGGTGGGATTAAAATTCCATAGTGCATCATGAAAAGATGAATGCTTTGTAACATCTGGAAAGTGAAGACTTCCATTTAAAACTGGAACTGTTTATATTGCATTCTCAAAGTTTCGCCACTGAAGATTCTGCCTTGATTGCGCACCACTGTCAGATTGAAATCTGACTGCCCTTCAAAAATCTTAGAACAAGTACTTTTAATAAAGGTCTGAAAGCTTACTCACCCAGACCTGAAAACACGTATACAGAAAGGCATACCGTGCAAATATTTATTCTTTTCAGCTCTGGACAAAAATTAGCATTGGGAATTAACCATCAGCAGGAAAATAGGCATGTTGTGTTGAAATGTACATGCAGGCATTCTCAAATATTTACAAAATGTTTGCTCTAAAGCTATAACCAAAGAAGCTATTTGATGGTACCTTCTAAATATTCACACAATGAAATACAAAAATTTCTCCAAAGTTATTCAAAGTTTCCTTAACTTGTCAACAAATAAACATGTAAGTTTCCCACAGTAACTTCAGTAAGCGAGGAGGGAGTATAATCTATCATAAGACAATCAAGAATTCTCTGAAAGTGTTTAGACCTTTATGACTTCATTGTGGCATACTCTGACCTAAAAGTACATATTAACTTGTAGGTGGACAATTTTTCGTCAATTGAGATGTGAGGGAATAAAGAAACAATGCAGTGTACTGTAATGATAAACCCCTCAACAGTGATTTAGATTGAAAGAAGCATTGGTCTGACTTGGCTTCTATTAAGAAAATATTTCCAACTCTCTGCTTTTCCTTCCCCCTACTCCCTCAGAGAGAGGGAAGGCGGGAAGGGGTGGGGTCTCGGCGTGTGCCACACCTCTTGGGCGCAAGACACAATTGTAAGAGGGACTTTACCCAACAAATGCAATCAGTGTAACCTGGTTTCTTGTACCCTCAATGGATCCCCAACAATAAAAATAAATAAATAAATAAATAAAATATTTTCATGTTTGTGTTTTTAATAAAAAAAAAATAGCAGGTCATTATCTGCTTAGACATCTTCTAGGTTGTCTTTTGTTAATTTAACAAAGAAACCAGATTTAAACATCTACATATAAAAGATTTAACATTTTTATAAAAAGCAGGTTAAAAATAGAGAACACAAAACTTTATCTGCATTGACAATAAAAGTTCATTGACTACAACTGTGACCGGTGCTAAAAATGATGCTTGGGTACATGTAAGGAGCCCACAGAGTATTTGTTGAATGACTTCCAGGTAGCAGCCAATTATGCACAAATCCTTCTATGTTTTTACAAAGACGCTCAGGAGCAATCCAAAGCCTGTCCGTACATTCGTGCAATTGCTTTGATTCCCTGGAATGACGCCGTGTGCCTTTCCTGATCATGGCTTCCTTTCCTATCAAGCTTTCTGGCATCCATTACAGGTAGAGTTCACTAAATTACACAGGCAGTAATCATTTGCAGGCTTTTCCCATTTTTTCTTTTTTTGGTCTACTCAAGTTACTTCTCAAAAAAAAGGCAAGAAAAATTGCCCCAAATGAAAGCTAAACTAAAAAGTATTTTTTTAAAAGACAATTTTCAGAAAAGCACCCACATTTCCTCTGTGGGGTCCCCCCTTACTGTTTATACTGTTAATTGGTGACCATGGGGTGTCCTCCATGCGGGCCATGGAGAGGAAAACAGAAAACACAGCAGTTCGACTTTCATCTACCTTAGCTTACAAAATCTGCATATGTTACAAATGTCCCAGCACAGTGCCACATTCAATCAGTATCACTTAGCAAAAAGTTGGGACACAGACAATTTATTCCACACTCCTCACTAAAGCTAGAAAAATCTTCCTAAGGACTGTAAATAAATGTAAGGCATAATTCTAAGACAATTTCTGTATGTTCCTCTAAATGTTCATACAGTGGAAGAATTGTTCTCCTTTGTGATTCTGGGTTCGATTACTATGCTGCCTGGGGACTCCCCTCCCACCACACTCATCTGAATGCATTAAGTCAAACATACCCTCTGCAGTTACTTTCTTTAAAATTCAAATTAATATGAGGGAACAAATATTTAGGTTCCATTGTTCTCACTTCCAAGTTCAAGTTGCAGGAGAGCCCCTCACCCAGGGGCGCTGTTGTACACCCTCACATTTCACACATTAGGTGAGACCCTGCCAGGTGCCCTCCCTCCTCCACTCGCCCCCCTCTTCCCTACCCCTCTCCCCCTTCCCCCTTCCCCCTTACAAACGGTAGTATATGTATACCATGGAATACTATTCAGCCATAAAAAGATGGAGACTTTACATCTTTTATGTTTACCTGGATGGCGTTACTTTCCTTTTTCTTTTATTTATTTACTTATTTATTTTTGAGACACCGTCTCACTTTGTCACCGTAGGTAGAGAGCTCTTGGGCTCAACTGATTCTCTTGCCTCACCCAAGTTGCTGTGACTACAGGCACCCACCACAATGCCCAGCTATTTTTAGAGACCAGGTCTTGCTCTTGCTCAGATTGGTCTGGATCTGGTGAGCTCAGGAATCCACCCACCTTAGCCTTCCAGAGTGCTAGGGTCTCAGGCTGAGCCACTGGGCCTGGCCTTTCCCTTTTTCATTTAAAGAGGAAGCTGGCTCTTCTTTGTCCCTGCTCTTCCTCTGCACAGGTCTTCCCACAGACAGGTCTCAGACCTCAGCTCACAGCAACCTCCAGCTCTTGAGCTGAACTGATTCTCTTGCCGCATCCAAGTAGCTGTGACTACAGGCACCCACCACACTTCCAAAAGGCCGCCCTTAACCACCTCCGCATGGGTCACTGTTTTCCACATCACTCCGTGTTAATTTTCTTCCCAAGGCTTATCACTTCCTGCACCCATCTTCTTTGCTTACTTATTTGTCTCTTGTTTCTTGATGCTAGAGTGTAAAGTGCACAGGGCAGGGCCCTTGGCTGCCGGGTTCGGTCCATTTCTCTGGTGATGAAAATTATCAATATCTGGCACATAGGAGTTGCTCAGCAAATGTTTGCTGAATGAATGAAAAGAGGGGAATGTCACGGAGATGCGTTGCCTAAGGAAAATAAGAGTGCTTAAATGAAGGAAAAATTAAAAAGAGGAGAAAAGGAAAAGAAATGCAAAAGAGAGAGATGAAAAGACAGAATAAAGAAGAAAAGCAGGCAGGGGGAAGAGACGGAGAGAAAAGGAGGAGGAAGGTCAAAAGGACGGGAAGAGAAGAGGACAGTGAGGAATTAAGTCGGGACCACGTCCGTATGCCACTTGCCTACATGACTTTTCCCCTGTAGGTTGCTTTCCACACCTTTTAATGAAAGTCTCTTTACTTAGAAGTTGGTCGTAGAACTTTCCAGATCGACCTACACAGAGCAAGCTTTACCTAGAATCATTCCTGAGAGAACAATGTGTCCAGTTCCATGTCATAGATGAACACACAGGCCTACTGGTCAAGGGAGTTTACCCAGGACTACAGATCTATCTAGGGGGGAGCAGCCTCAGAACTAACCCACCATGTCCTGGTGCCCAGTTTTTTGTAGATAAGAAATAAAAGTGATGTGAGTTCTGAATTTCTAAAAGCAGTCTCCGAATTCTCCTGGTTTAGTGACATATTAATTTCAAGTGTCTCTTAAAAAAAAAAAGGAATGCAGCTGCAGACCCTGTTGAAGTGAACTTTCTTTCACCCTCCAAGCCATGTATGTGACCGATTATTACCCACGACTGTGCACAGCTGCCATTGTTCCTGGTCACTGGCCACTCAGGTGAAACTATGCATGTGCGATGAGGCAGAACCTAAAACAATTTCCTAAAAGGAACAATGATTTATGGAGGCTGGATTTACGTACAGTAGTAAATGGAGCATGGGATGACTCAGATGAGGTGTATGGTGGTTTCCATACTCAAATATCCTAATTTTTATTCTGCTACTTTTTTCACTTAGCTAAAATTTTTCCACGAGAAATATTAAAGAAGGGCACAGACAGCAGAGAAGTAATTTTAGATAATCTATCACGTCTGATTTTCTTATTCCCAGTCATGAATCATAAAATCCAGCAGAGACTCCAAACTTTATTTCGTTCAGTAGTTTCCACTTTGTCCCTATTTTTCCCCATAATTTTTTTTTAAAAAATCAAGATCTGCAAATAGCATAAAATTAACAGCTCTGAATTTTGGCTTCTCTTCCTTTTCTATTTTCCACGACGAAATGACCCAAAAGTAACCAAAAGGGGGAAAATTTGCCAATCCATAGCCCCCACCTATGTAAGTAAGCTCATTATATTATTTGACTGAGGTGGAAAATATTTTATATGAAATCAGTAGGGTCTAAAGAACTTGTCAACTGCCATGAGCTGGTCATCGACTCTGCCATCCCATAGGGACATTTCTTCTGGTCACAAACTATTTCCTTATGAAAAGTGTATATCTGCCTTTTCTTTTACTGTGACATTCTGCTCCAAGAATTCTTTGGCCCCAAACACGGCACACTAAGTAGACATAGTGAGTAACAGCCGAAAGACCAAGGATACATCTTGAACTTGATCCCTGGCTCAGCGCCCATAACTCAGCGGCTAAGAGTGCCAGCCACATACACCAAGGCTGGGGGGTTCAAATCCAGCTCGGGCCTGCAAAACAACAATGACAACTACAACCAAAAAATAGCTGGATGATGTGGCGGGCGCCTGTAGTGCCAGCTACTGGGAGGCTGAGGCAAGAGAATCACTTAAGCCCAAGAGTTTGAGGTTGCTGTGAACTGTGATGCCACCGCACTCTACTGAGAGTCTCACTATGTCGCTCTCAGTACTACTATCTCAAAGAAAAAAAAAAGAACAACTTGATCCCTGACACAGAGGAGAAAGAAGTTACAAATGTACATGAAGAGGAGATTTCTCCATCATCTAATGCCTTCCCTGCGTGGCAGAGCTCAGATCTGCTCACTTAGTTTTCTGTCTTCCAAGCACCTAGCCAGCCGCTCCGTTGGAGCCAATAAATGGCTTTTGTCTAACACATACAGATTCTGTGCCTATTTTTCTGTTGCCTCTGTTAAGCTTTACTTGATATTTTCCTCTGCCTCTTCAAAGTTGTAATTCTTTCAAAAAATTATGTTTGATCAGAATGAAAAGCTATGGGCAGAGGGAGGGCCAATGAGTGCTGTTTTGAAAGCTTGATTTTCAGCTTCACATTTTTATTTTATTAGACATAACCAATTCTCTTCCTCCTAGAACTTACGATCTGATCACAAAACTGCACATCAAACCATAAGAAGTTTCCTTCAAACATTAATCATGGATAACTTACTTGACTGTTACTCTGCTGGATGTGTCCTGGAGGTCACTCGGGTCAAAAAGCTGAGACTCTTTAAGGCCGAGCTCTTTACAACCTCTCAAGAATAAGATAATATTGTCCTGGAAGGAAGAAAAGAAACCCAAGTCTATATTATTTTAGATTATCTTTATGAACAAGCTTCTCCCAAGTTGCTATAAGAACACCACTCACTATTGTAGCTAGAGTCAGGTCCCAATCACGGCTTGTTGTACTATGAATCAAATACTTTGTTAGGAAATGCTAAATGGACACCTCAAACTTCCAAAGCCACAGTTAGGTCAAATTCACTTTTTCCTTCTAGCTTGACACATTTGTACAAAACTGCAATTAAAATGCCATTTGAGAAGGAAATCTCAGCATTATTCAGAGAAATAGTGCCCGAAACCCAGTCATTCCATATTGCTGCCAAGTTCTTTGTGTTTTCTTGCCTAGAATCTGGTTCAAATTGATATTCAATGGGAAGTTTTCTCATCCTCAGTAAGTTCTCTCTTTTTTTTTTTTTTTGAGACAGAGTCTCACTATGTTGCCCTCTGTAGAGCGCTGTGGCATCACAGCTCATAGCAACCTTAAACTCTTGGGCTCAAGTGACTCTCTTTCCTCAGCCTCCCAAATAGCTGGGACTATAGGCGCCCACCACAACACCTGGCTATTTTTTTTTTTTGCAGTTCTCATTGTTGATTTTAGCTGTTGCTGTGATTTTAGCTGGCCCGGGCTGAGTTCAGACCTGCCAGGCTCAGTATATGTGGCTTGCACCCTACCCACTGAGCTATGGGTGCCACCAGTAAGTTCTTTTTATTAATAGATCATCTAAGTGTATCTTTCATGTATTTTACATCCTTTATAGGCTTTAACCAATAAAGCCTTTTGTGGACTATACATTGAATTAAGTGCAAAAATTAATCTTGAGTTAACTGAGAGGGTAAAAATGGGGAGCGAATCAGGGAAAGCTTTTGAAAATAATGCAAAAGATTCCTCCTCAAAGTGAAATTTTCTCTAGCAAATTGGCATTGAATTGGCAGGCACAATTGACAATTAAGGAGGGTTCTGGTCTTCATCTGTTGAGTCCTTAAGAATAAACGCATGGTCTAAAAGGGATTGCATATCAGGGGTCTTCCTTTTAGAACTCCAGGTATTAGTCAAGAGGTTAATCGGTTATAAGTCTCCAATGGTCCCCCCCTTTCTAGAAAACTTCCAAAGATGCTAACTCACCCCACTGGTTAGTGAAAACTACGGGACAGGGAATGTCAGCGCCAGGAGCCAGGCTGATGTGAGTCTATCTGAATGCAATTCAACAAATTGAGCAGAATACACAGTGTTTCCCAATTACTCAGTGTGTACACAGGACTCTAAGATAACCCCCGAGGATCCTGCCCCCTGATGCACACAGCTTGTATCATTTGCTCCCCTTGAGTGCAAGTGACATCTGTGAATATGATGAAATATCACTCTGGGGTTATGTCACTAACGAGTTGGCTTTGAGTTAACCAAAAAAAAAAAAAAAAGATTATCTGACTTAATCAGAGGAACTTTTACAAGAAGGTGAAGTCAGAACTGCTGGCCATGAGTTCCATAGCTATAAGGAGATGAATTCTGGTGAAGTCAGAACTGCTGGCCCATGAGTTCCATGGCTGTAAGGAGACGAATTCTGTTACCAACCACATGAGCTTCGAAGCAGCTTGAAAGATGCCGAGATAAGATCTCAGCCTCCACTAACACCTTGATTTCCACCCTGGGAAACCCTGAGCTAACAACCCAGCTATGCCATGTCCAGACTTCTGATATACAGAAGATGTGAGATAATAAATGGGCATCATTTTAAAGTGATAGGCTTATGATAATTTTTAATGTAGTAATAAAAATTTAAGACTCAGGCTCAAAAGAATAGCAAGAGCAATAGCAATCACAAAATCCCCAAACCAGAGATGTTGGCGTGGATGTGGAGAAAAGGGAACACTTCTGCACTGCTGGTGGGAATGCACACTAATACCTTCCTTTTGGAAAGATGTTTGGAGAGTACTTAGAGATCTAAAAATAGACCTGCCATTCGCTCTATAATTCCTCTATTAGTGTATATATCCAGAAGACCAAAAATCACATTATAACAAAGATATCTGTACCAGAATGTTTATTGCAGCCCAATTCATAATTGCTAAGTCATGGAAGAAGCCCAAGTGCCCATCGACCCATGAGTGGATTAATAAATTGTTGTATATGTACATCAAGGAATATCATGCAGCCTTAAAGAAAGATGGAGACTTTACCTCTTTCATGTTTACATGGATGGAGCTGGAACATATTCTTCTTAGCAAAGTATCTCAAGAATGGAAGAAAATGTATCCAATGTACTCAGCCCTGCTATGAAGCTAATTTAAAGGTCTCATATGAAAGCTATAACCCAATTATAGCCCAAGAATATGGGGAAAGGGGAAATGGAGGGGAGAGGGGAGGATAGGGGAGGTAGGGTAATTGGTGGGACCACACCTATGGTGCATTTTAGAAAGGTACAGACTTACTGAATGAAGAATATAAATGTCTGAACACGATAACTAAGAAAATGTCATGAAGGCTATGTTAACCAGTTTGATAAAAATATTTCAAATTGTATACAAAACCAGCACATTGTACCCTGGGTTCATTAATATACACAGTTATGATTCAATTTAAAAAAAAAAAAAAAAGAAGTTAAACATAAGACCTAAAACTATAAAAACACTACAGGAAAACCTAGGGAAATCTCTTCTGGTCATTGGTGTGGGCAAAAAATTCATGATGTAGATCTCAAAAGCATAAGCAACAGGCTTGGTGCCTGTATCTCAGTAGCTAAGGCACCAGCTGCATACCCCAGAGCTGACGGGCTCAAACCCAGCCAGGGCCTGCCAAACAACAATGACGACTACAACCAAAACATAGCCAGGCACCTGTAGTCCCAGCTACTTGGGAGGCTGCGGCTGAAGAATCACTTGGGCCCAGGAGTTTGAGGGTACTGTGAACTGTGACACCATGGCACTCTACCAAGGGCAACATAGTGAGACTCTGCCTCAAAAACAAACAACAACAACAAAAAAAAACATAAGCAACAAAAACAAAAATAAACAAAGGGGACTTAACAAACTAAAAAGCTTCTGTACAGCAAAAGAAATAATCAACAGAGTGAAAATGGGAGAAAGTACTTATATACTATTTGTTTGGGGAGTAACATCTAGAACATAAGAGGAATTCAGAGAACTCCATGGTGGGAAAATAATCCCAATAAAACATAGGAAAAACATTATTTGACACTTTTTAAAAGAAGACACACAAATGACCAACTGTTATATGAAAAAAATGCTAATTGTCAAAGAAATGTGTATTGAAACCCCAATGAGATGCTATCTTATCTCAGCCAGAATGGCTTTTCCCAAAAGTGAAAATAGCAGATGCCAGCAAAGGTGTGGAGAAGGGGAATCTCTTATACTTTTTAGTGGGCATATAAATCAATACAACCTCGGTGGAAAAGAACAAGGAGATTTCTTAAAGAACTAAAAGTAGACTTACTTTCAAGCCAGCAATCCCACTACTGGGAATCTAGTCAAAGGAAAAGCATTTGGTGTATCAAAAAGATACCTGCATCATATGTCTATCACAGCACAATTCAAATAGAATACTGCTCGGTCATAAAAAGTATGAAATCGTGTCTTTTGCAGGAATAAGGATGGAATTGCCATAATCTTAAGTGAAACCAGCCTGGCACAGAAAGTCAAATACTTTGCCTGTTCTCAGTCGTGAAGGCTGCTAGGAGCTGTGTTCACAGGCACACAGAGAATTGAGGGTGGAAATGGAAACTCAGAAGGTGAGGGGGTGGAGGTGATAGATGGAGGAAAACAACTTAATGGGTACGAAGCACATTATTTGGGTGATGGATACCCTAAAAACCCTAAATTGACCACTACACAATCTATTCATTGAACAAAATTGCACATGTATCTTGTAAAGTGGTACAAATAAAACAAATACATATGTAAAGCCACAAATCTCCTTAACATTCAGTCAAACTAAACTCTTAAATCAATTTAGAAAATAAGACATTTTCTTTATGATTGTTCTTCTTTAAAGTGATTTTATTCTTCTTATTTTGTTGAGAATTTAGTTCTTAGTGATTTATGGAAGGTTTTTTGCTTGTTTTTTAGGAATTCTCAGAAATAAAAAAGACTAAATGTAGTTCAAGTATTGCTTTCCTACCATCTGCTGTTTCAGTATAAATAGCAGAATGATTGGTCAGAGTTCAACTGAAAATGTAAGGCACCTGGGAAGGTGGCATAATATTTTGCTGGTGTTTCTTTACAACTAATGTAAAGACAGCCATCACTACTGAAGATTGCTAAGCCTGACACTCACCAGGTTTTTAATGTCTCTCTGCCACATAGTTATTTAGTGAGCAAAATGACTTACACGTCACTGCCCAGACCTCAAAGGAAATCATCTCCAAAATATAGTACCCAGAAAAATGGTGATTTTTTTTGTTTCCTCTTAAAAATCACATCATTTTATTTCCCTCCTGAAGTTTCATTATCTATTTTTATGTGTAAGCGTAATTCAGCTTCTAATTTTTTGCAATTTTAGTGCTACATTAAAAGTACTGTAAAAATTCAACCCAATGTACCAATTTTCCAACTCAAGTTCTATAGGCAATTAGACCATTCATCAGGGAATTTTTCTGCACTTGGTGACACATGGCAAAGGACAATAGGGGCCTAATAACATAGAAATAAATTCTTGCCTTATAAGCAAATTTGTGCAGAATTCTTTCTTCTATTTACTTTTAGAACCATGGAGAAAACACCTTTAAAATTAGATTATTGATTTAAAAAATTAGACTATAATAAATTTAAGTATATGTTTCTTATATGCTTAAGTTGGATAATTAAATAGCTTCATCAATCTAATTTTTTGCTAGATTTTATACAGAAGGCTTACACCAAATATAATACCATGGTATGATGTCATGGGGAAATAGTTGAGAGGAAGATGGAAAAAGAAGTTTAGCAAAGAGAGTAGATAGAGGAGAGAACAAGGAAGGGAGAAGAGAGAGAAATACAGGAAAGTAACTTGAAACTACTTCATTTTGCATTTGTTTTTGTGTTATGTGACAGACTTCCAGAAAGAGTGTTATAAAGATCGGGATTAATGTGTCGAATTGATTTTAACGATGCCAGGCATATAGCACGTGCTCAATTAGCATTTATTGAATGAATATTTGGTCAATACTTGATTGACTATAGCCTACTACAGGTGAATTTGTACTAATTCACTATTACAGTTGAGAAAATTGCTCCCATTTTCAAAGATTAACCAAATGTGCATAAATAATGCAGTATACGAGCTTAACATATGAGAAGAGAAAGCACTCTTAAGTTTTTACTATCATAAAATCCCTTCAACCTTTCATGGGAGATGATCCCCTCCTTGTCGTCCCCTCCTGAGATCTCATCCTGTGATCCCCTCCTTGTCGTCCCCTCCCTGTGATCCCCTCCCTGTGATCCCCTCCTTGTCATCCCCTCCCTGTGATCCCCTCCTGTGGTCCCCTCCTGTGATCCCCTCCTTGTCATCCTAGCCCTATGATCCCCTCCTTGTGATCCCCTCCCTGTAATCCCCTCCCTGTGATCCCCTCCTTGTCATCCTATCCCTATGATCCCCTCCCTGTGATCCCCTCCCTGTAATCCCCTCCCTGTTATCC
>CAUYRH010025532.1:0-15170 GCA_963574655.1 Perodicticus potto
CCTACTTGAAATCTCTCCCACTACCAGGAGCTTTGGTGTTTTCTGTATTCTTTTCTGTAAATCAATTCTGTCTTATCATGGACGGGTGGGGGGGGAAATAATGTAATGAAGAATAATAAAATACATGTATTTAAAAAAAAAAAAAACAAAAAAACAAACAAACCAAAAAACTCTATTCTTTTTGTACCAAGTTGTTAAGTACCTTGAAAAAACTAGGTCATAATGATCTGTGTTCCTCTGCAGTGACCAGGGGTGAACAGCACATTGGTTAATACTATTTGTTACCTACCACAATGTGCACTTAGTGCACTTTATATTTACTTAACTTCACAATAAACTTATAAATTAGGATTTATGATGTGTTTTTCAGGAGAGGAACAAGGCTCTGACTTGCTCAAATAAATTCATATTCAGATGGACTCATACCTGTTGTTTTTGAGACACAGTCTCTGTTGTGCCTACTGAAATGCAGTGGTGTTATAACAACTCACTGAAACCTCAAACTTCTGGGCTCAGGTGATCCTTTTACCTCGACCTCCCATGAACCTCCTGCCTTAGCCTTCTAAGTAGCTAGGGCTATAGGCACACACCACCACACCTGGCTATTTTTTTCTATTTTTAGTAGAGCCTGGAGTCTCACTTTTGCTTAGGTTGGTCTTGAACTCCTGAGCTCAAGTGATCCTTTCACTTTGGCCTCCCAGAATGGTAGGATTATAAGCATGACCCACTGTACCTGGCCTGGACTTATACTCTTTTCAATACACTTTGATTAGTTAACTTTTTATTTTAAAAATAATTCCCAATTTATTTTATTTTCCACTGAGAAGAACCTCCTTTGTGGATAATCAAGTAAATAGTTGTGAGCTTGAACTAAAAAATCATTTAGTAAAGTATAATTTTTACCTGAGCTTTGCCTATGTTATGGATGGTTGCCTACTTTCTAAGAGACATTTATACATGTTATATTATTGTTAATTCTCACAATAACCCAATAAGGGAGGAGGAAATAATGACTCAGAAGTGGAGCAACTTGCCTAAGGTCTTACAAGCAAACAGAACACATCACTCACATCTTATGAAAAGAAATCTCACTGTGGGTGCAGTTTTTCGTTAGAACACATAATTTCCCCTTCAGGGCTCCATTCTAAATATTTTAATTATATGATCACATTATGAGAGTCTCAAATGTTTATTTACAAACATTAATTACAAACACTCAAATCATATCGTTCCATTGCATTTCAAAGTCTAAGTTCTGTTAAAGCAGTACATTTCTCCGTCATTTTGCGGCTTATTGCACTTCCGGAACCAGCTATTGATAAACTTCCTTTTTTACAGAAAGTATTTCAGTTTGCTAGAGGATCATTTTTAATCTGACTTGAATCATTCCTTCTACTTTGTTAGCCAAATCACCAAAATGTCCAGTTAGAACAAGAATTTAGTATTCTGCAAAAGAAGTTAGCAGCTGAGGTAAGAAATTTTCACACAGGCAATTTGGTTTGATCTTGCTTTATATAAAATTTATTTTAAGAACTAAAATATCATTAGTGTTTTAAACTTAAATTCAACCCTGATCATCTGAAGATGTTTGTAACAGGTTTTTGTGGTTTTGTTGCCCGGAATTAAAAAGTACTCAAGTGTTTAGCTTTCCTTAGAGGAGGATTTTTATCCAGGTTTGTGTAAGACTTTGAAGTTTATTCAAATGTAATATTTGTTAACCTTAATTTTGTAATTAAAAGAAATAAACTATAACCATAGCAGATAAAGCTAAGGGTTAGAAATAAAACTAGATTCCACGTGCTATGACTGAATTTATAACCTCCAATATACTGTTAAAAATTCTCATTTGCTTTCTTCCAATTTTTCTTGTTTATAATTCATAGATTTAAATTATTTTTATTTTAAAAATTCTCTTTACTTTTTATAGGAAGAATGATTATGAGAAAGAAAGAAATTAGATGTGGTACTGAATTATCATTATTACATATGCCTTATTTTTCACACAAACAGAATTTTATGTTTAAGTAATAATGACGTGAAAATACTGCTCATTTGAAAAGCTTACTAAGATAAAAATGTTATGATAAAATGTATAGATATATTCATATCATTTATATGGTTATGTCACACATTATTATATGAACCTTTAGTAAACAGTGTAAGATACAGGGAAAAAATCCACACAATCACCAATAAAAAATTGGTAATATGCATAAAATATGCTTACTATGTGAGTAAACTAAATAATTACAAAGTAAATTTTTTCTCTAGATAAAAATTACGAAGAGAATTTTACATAGTCTTATAAGTGGAAAAGTAAGTTTACAGTGGGTGACAGCCTTTTTCAACACTTCATAAACACCTATTACTTTTCTCTTGCAGAAGTCCATTTTTGGATTTCTTTTAAGTATTACAACAGATAGAAAATAAAGATTTTTTTCTCTTTCTCAGGTGAGACGTTTACATATTTTTCTGCTTCTAATATTTAGTTTATTTCATTGTGTATGTGAGATGATAAAGTTATAAATTATTTTCACTCATATTTCATTAAATAATTTAATTCAAAAATTTCCCATGGATCTTTTACACTGATATTTTTTGTCATCACAGAATCCCATACTTATTTTAAAGGATTAGTCTCAAATATAAGGTTTAATAGTGCCTGTTTTTCAACTATCGCATACATAAAATTTAGTTAGAAGGAAATTATTAAGCTTGAATTTGCTAAACATAAATCTGATGACTCTCAAAGTTTAATCTTTAAAAATCACCACACATGTTTTAGTAAGTTTACTAAATATGACAGCTTACAGGCCAATTATTCAAAACTCCTATAACTGTTTACATAGAATTGTAACTCTGTAAGAGACTAAAATGGGTTTTCTGGTATTTTTTCTACCCTTTAGAGCCAGCAGTTCTCAACCTGAGGGTCACAACCCCTTTGGGGGTCGAACGACCCTTTCAAAGGGGTCGTCTAAGACCATCCTGCATATCAGATATTTACATTTTGATTCATAACAGTAGCAAAATTACAGTTATGAAGTAGCAACGAAAATAATTTTACATTTGGGGGTCACCACAACATGAGGAACTGTATTAAAGGGTCGTGGCATTAGGAAGGGTGAGAACCACTGCTTTAGACTATCTCCAGAAGTTATGTACACATTATTTCTGGAGGGCTCTCATCTTCTTTCTTCATAAAGCATTTTTATTTCATAATTTTCTATGAAAGGGAGTGTAGTATACATAACCAGATGTAAGAGAAGGAAAGGGTTCTGGTAAAAGAAGGGTATACTTTCTATATTAGTGCCACTAATCAGAAGAGCTGTGACACTTGCCGACTTCTCTGTGTCTGGGTTTCCTAATGTGTAAGATGAAATACCACGTAGCTCATTAAAATAGGATAGTGCCTAGGACTGGGGGTATGCTCAGTAAACAGTTAGCTATGATTATTGATAAATAATCACCAAATACTTTAAGGTCAATTTCCCTTTCCGTTCTTCCTCAAGATAAAGAATTGCTATTTTTTTCCTTTTATGGTTTCAAAACTTCATTAGTTGGAGGTAATACTATTGGGAAAATTTAATCTATATTTCCATTATAACTTATTTTTATGATATCAAAGTAACTGGAACACAAGTAATTATTTAGATACTGCTATCTATACTGACCTTTTTGTCTAGGTATGCTCTCTAGATCTCTGTGGTTCCCCTTAAATGATAACAGCATATTATATTTCTTAACATACCTAACTTAACAACATAAATTTTAAATGCTGGACCCTTTATGTATTTATGCATTATATTTATAAAAACATGTCTAGTACATAGGGACTGGGTTAAATTAGTTTGTTTTTCTTCATCCTTCAAAAAATTTTTAAATAATCTGGAAAAGCAAAGGACCACAATTCACAGATTTAAGCCTCAAAGTACTGCCATGTGAAGGCCGGCAAATTTGGGATTTCCCTGAGCAATAGACCAAGTAAGGGATTTCTAGAAAAATTTTACCTAGGTTCTCTGAAGTAATTACTAGGTATGCTTCTACATAGTGACAGGAAAAGAGAGAGAGGAAGAATCTTAACACAGTAGGTAGTAGAACCCAAACTGAAAGGTAAGTCATTCTGGCCCTTGATCTTGGAAAGAGCTATTTGCTGGTGCTTTTTCAATCCACTTCAATCTTTTCTCCGAACTTCTTCATTCTACCCACTTCAATCTTGTACCTTAATATTGTGCTATTATATAACCACCTTTTTCAGCAGTTAACTTATTCTTTTCCATACCTCCTCTTGAAGGTACTGATCCTCTACTTTTCCATATATTTGTCGCTTCCTAAAATTTTTACTTTTTTCTTTGTGTCATTTTATATTTCTTCACATTGCCTTTTCATTCTTCTGCACCACATTGTTCCTTCCCTGCAGAAATAATATTGGTACTGCAGGTACACTCCTCTTATACATTAAAATGTATGCATGTTAAATAACTTCCATACTGGTAATAACTTACTACTTCTGGGAAAAAAGTCAGTTTTTTCATTATTCTATCTTCTACTATTTATTCTTTTGAATCTTTCTCCTTCTTTTTTGGGCTATGCTAAATTCTTGTAGTAGGAGTCTAACACAGATTGTAGTATGCTGATGTAGCAGATACTAAGAAGATAAAAGCCTAACTTAAGAGTTAGAGAAAGTGGTAGCATAGGTAAAAAATGGAATTTGGCGGCTTGGCGCCTGTGGCTCAACGGGCTAAGGTGCCAGCCACGTACACCTGAGCTGGCAGGTTCGAATCCAGCCCGGGCCTGCCAAACAACAATGATGGCTGCAACCAAAAATGGCCGGGCATTGTGGCGGGCGCCTGTATTCCCAGCTACTTGGGAGGCAGAGGCAGGAGACTCGCTTGAGCCCAGGAATTGGAGGTTGCTGTGAGCTGTGATGCCATGGCACTCTACCCAGGGCGACAGCTTGAGGCTCTGTCTCAAAAAAAAAAAAAAAAAAAAAAGGAATTTGGTTTTAATATTGCCATAATCTTTAAGTGACAAGTGAAAATATCATATGCTGAAGGTTCTACATACTTCCTATTGACATAAGAGGCTGTGAACCTATCAAAGTTGATCTTACAAAGTAAACTAGGTTTATAGTTACATTCTTGTTTGGACTTTTTCCTTCTCTAATGCTTTTTTCAGCTAACTGAAAAGAGGAACCATATGGTTTCTTTACTTTAAGCTAAGTCACAAAAGAGGAAACATTTTTTGGCTGAAGACAACTCACGACCTATATTTTCTGATGCTTTGGATAGCATTTTCACAAAAATGACTTAAAAATGAAACTTTAAAGAATACCATTTTCTAACAAAGCCTTCCTTTTGGTAATCTATAACTGTGGTCCCCAACCCCCGGAGCTGCAGGCCTAACAGTCAGTGGCCTGTTAGCTGCTGGGCTGCACAGCTGGAGATGAGTGGAGGGTGAGAGAGGAAAGCTTCCTCAGTATTTACAGCTGCTTCTCATCACTGCCATCACTGCCTGAGCTCTACCTCCCGTCAAATCAGCAGCATAATTAGAGTCTCACAGGAATGCCAGACTGTAACTGAGCATGCAAGGGATCTAGGTTGTATAGTCCTACAATAATCCAAGGCCTGACGACCTATGGTAGAGGTGTGATGCACTTGAATCATCCTGAAATCATTCCCCCCACACTGTCTGTGGAAAAATTGTCTTTCATGAAACCGGTTCTTGGTGCCAAAAGGTTGGGAATCACTGATCTATAAAATATCTGGCAGAAACCACATTAATTATGACCATCTAGAGATGATCCAAATCTCCACATTTATGCAAAGTTCCAAACTTTTCTCTTCAAATCTTTTGCAAAATGGATAAAAAGCAGAATTTATTGACTTTGATTTCATCTTCTTTGCTTATAATCTGGTAGAAAAAAATGGTTTTTTTTGTTTTTTTTAAGAGACAGTTTCATTTTGTTGCCCTTGGTAGAGTGCCGTGGCATCACAGCTCACAGCAAGCTCCAGCTCTTGGGCTTAGGCAATTCTCTTGCCTCAGCCTCCCGAGTAGCTGGGACCACAGGCACCACTACAACGTCCAGCTTTTTTGTTGTTGTTGTTGCAGTCTGGCCGGGGCCAGGTTTGAACCCACCACCTCAGTATACGGGGCCAGCGCCCCACTCACTGAGCCACGGGTGCTGCCCTTCTTTGTTTTTTTTTTTTTTTCTTTTGAGACAGAGCCTCAAGCTATCGCCCTGGGTAGAGTGCCATTGCGTCATAGTTCACAACAACCTCCAACTCCTGGGCTTAAGCGATTCTCTTGCCTCAGCCTCCCAAGCAGCTGGAACTACAGGCGCCCACCACAACACCTGCTATTTTTTGGTTGTAGTTGTCATTGTTTGGCAGGTCCGGACTGGATTCAAACCGCCAGCTCTGGTGTATGTGGTTGGCGCCTTAGCCACTTAAGCTACTGGCGCCACCCTCTGGTAGAAATAGTAATAAAAAGTGAAAAAGTGAAATGGAAAGGAATCAAGTTAAATGTTCACTAAGCTACTAAAACAACAATGTCTTATGATACTGCTGAATCAAAATATGAAACATAAGGCAGTACAGGGTAGTAGAAGAGAGACCATGCTTTGGAATCAGATGGTCTTGGGTACTAATTCCTAATCTGTCACTAATAGTGACATAACGTTGGGCTAACTGCTTATCTAACTTGAAGATGTTTCTTTATCTGTAAATAAAGAATCCCCCCCCACCAAAGGCCTGGCACGGTGGTTCATGCCTGTAATCCCAGTACTTGGGAGGCCAAGGAGGGTGGCTTGCCTGAGCCAGAGTGAGACCCCATCTCTAAAAATAGCCGGGTGTTGTGGTGGGTGCCTGTAGTCCCAGCTACTTGGGAAGCTGAGGCAAGGGGAGAGCTTGAGCCCACAAGTTTGAGGTTGCAGTGAGCTATGACAGCATAGCACTCTACTGAAGGCGACAAAGTGAGGCTCTGTTTCCAAAAAAAAAAAAAAAAATCACCTTACTTTCTTCATAAATTCATTTAAAGGTTAAATGAAATAAATATGTAAAACACCTGGGGTAGCACAATGTATAATATGTGCTAGATAAGTATTTTTCTTCCTTTCTTTAAGGTTCTTTATTATGTCACTCAAGGGGATGGGAATAAGACAATGTGAAAAGCAAGGTTCACTTACTTAAGAGAATAGAACTATAAGTTAGGTACCTAAAGGAACCATAACTGACAGTAAGAACTAGGGGAATTCTGTGAATGGCTGACTTCTCTGGGTTGTGGTCAGTCACAGAGAATTTGATTAAAGAAGGGGAATTGAAACTGAGGTCTGAAAGATGAGGACAGACTCAGACTCACAGTCAGAAAGGGGAAGAAGCCAGGTTTGGGAAAAAAGAATGCAGTTACAGATGATGAAAAGCAGTATGATCAAAAGTATCTGTTTAGAAGAAAAAGCATGTGTTTACAAAGTATGTAAGATGGGTAAGGGGTATATTTGGCTAGATGAGAAGTTTCAGCCCTGAGATGTAAATTTGGACTGGTTAATTCAAGATAAAAGGAAGAAAACTTAGTTTAAAAGTTTTATCTTAAAAGCAACAGAAAATCTTCAAAGCAAAAGAGCAGTAACCTGATCATGCATGTTTTTAAGATTAATTCATCAGCAGTGTACAGGGTAGCTAAAAAGGAGAACTATTTTAAAGTTCTGGCTTGAAGCATTAGAAAAAAGTGAAAAGGAAGAGAAAGTACAGAGGAAAAAAAAATCACATCTTCTCTTCTCAAATAAGGTCATTTATCATCATTGTATACCATGTAATAAGCAATGAAAACTACTCAACTATGCTAAAAGGTTTATTTATTTGCAAAATCTTTTACAACACCTTGCAACAGAAAATAAAATCTGTTAGATTGGTTTTTGAATCATAGAAGAACTATAATTTCTAATAATATATACCAAGATCTAACACCTTGTGGTTTTCTTGTCTCTAATTATACAAAACTAGGATATTACATTCAAAGTTGAAAACTGTCTTAGTATAACTTCTCACTTTTGAGTTAAGGCAACCAAGAACAGTAGAGAGTAGAGATTAAGTGACTAGTTCTCATGATTAGATAGGTTGGTAGGTGGCAGAAACAGAACTAGAATTTAACTCTTCAGAACTACTTGCCAAACTTACATATGTCCCTTCTTTTCCTGTGCCCATATGTTATTCCCCTAGCTGAAATATTTTATGTATTTACTTATTTACTTACTGAGATAGATTCTCACTATGTTGCCCTCGGTGGAGTGCCATGGCATCACAGCTCACAGCAACTTCAAGCTCTTGGGCTTAAGTGATTCTCTTGCCTAAGCCTCCCAAGTAGCTGGAACTATAGTCACCCGTCACAACACCTAGCAACTTTTTTTGTTGTAGTTGTCATAGTTGTTTAGTAGGCCCTGGCTGGGTCCGAACCTGCCAGCCTCAGTGTATGTGGCCGGCACCCTAACCCCTGAGCTAAACAGAGCTAATAGGCGCTGAGCCTATTTATTTGCTTAATTCATTATTACAGAATTTTCAAGATTCAAGTTTTACTTTTCTAAGAAAACTTCCCTAAAGCCTGCTCAAGGTAGGTTAGTTCCTCCCTGCATCTCCTGCATACCTTTTTTTGTTTGGCCAGGGCTGGGTTTGAACCCACCACCTCCGGTATATGGGGCCTGCGCCCTACTCCTTTGAGCCACAGGTGCTGCCCCCTGCATACTTTTATGAGAAAACTGACCAAACTATAATAATTTTTTACCTGTCTGTATCTACCACTAGAATCTAAAATACTTCAAGGCAGGAACTATTTCTCTTTCTCTCTCTTTTAATCTCCTTAACCTAGAACAGAGCCTTGCACAAAGATGGTATTTACCGTAAATAAATGAAAGTAGCACCAGGACCATCTGAATAAGACTGACTTGACCAGACCCAGAGATCATTCTAGGTCTTAGACCCCTTTGTAACAATGAAAATACACTGCGGCAATAGGAAGGTTGAGAAACACTGCTCTAGGATTCTGAGTTGAATCGAGCTCTTTAAAAAGATGAGATCCTGGGCAGCGCCTGTGGCTGAAAGGAGTAGGGCGCCAGCCCCATATGCCGGGGGTGGCAGGTTCAAACTCAGCCCCGGCCAAAAACAAAAAAGATGAGATCCTAACATAAGGACACAGTGCTAGACACTAAGCATGCTGCAAAGATCACTAATATAATAGACTCTGTGGATAAGAAACTTAGTAGTACCATTAACAGAGAAATTGAGAGGAGACACTTATAAAGTAAAGATGAATTCCATTTTAAATATGTTGAATTTGCAGATAGTGGTATATACCCATGGAAACCTCCACCAAGAATTTGTACTCTTTAGAATAAGGGAGATTTAAGCTGGGTGTACAGGTTTTGGAGCTGTGGCATATAAGGGTGAGAAGTGAAATCTTACAGAATCAGGAACAAAGTAGATAGGGGTGAGGACTGAATATTAAGTACCCTTATTTAGGAGGCAGGAGAAAAAGAACTAGTAAGAGTAACTTGTAGGAAGACTGATGACGAAGAGCTACTTGAATACAAATGAGAGTTAATGGTGTCAAGTGTGGTCAATAGAGGGGGAAAAAGAGAAGAAAAGACAACTGAATTAGGTAGTAGATGGTTGCTGGTATTCTCAAGGCAGCACAATCAATCTACTTCTACCAGTAAAGGGTGAAGAAAAGTAGAGAACACATGCATCTAGCTTACAGAACTTATACATTTTGAGAAGTATGACTGTGAGATGAAGGACTATAATGTAATAAAGCTGGAGGGGCAGCAGGGGAAGTATGTATCTTAACAAAGAATTAAGACAGACCTCTGTCTATAAGGTCCAAATGCTATAGGATGGGTAGGGGCATATTCAAGAGATGTTTCCACTAGTCTACAGTGCATCAAGTCTAAATTAGGAATAATAAATACTAATCAGGTACCTACCACCCACTTTAGGTACCTACCACCCACTTTATGCCAGACATTATAATGAGAAATCAAATATAACTAGATACCAAATAATGCCTAATTGTCTTTCTCTTTTTCTTTCATCATAAAACTTTTGGTAACGAGGAGGAACATTCTGAAATGGATCCCAAGTATTTCATCTTAATGTTGTTTTGTGGACACCTGGAAAACACCTTTTCCTCAAAGACAGAGGAAACTACAACAAAGATGCAGCCACAGCCTATTTCATTTAGATCATCGATGTCATATACCTTAGCTGATTCTCAAAAACCAACAGGGAAACCTTTGGGTCAACCAACACAATTCAACAACATTTCTTCTGGGCAGCCAATATCATCTGCCAAAGTTGCTCCTGGACAACCAATGCCAGCTGTCCATGCCACTTCTGGGAAGCCAGCCACACACACTTCTGCTGGACAACCACTTGCCTCTATCACCACCAAACCACCAATACCAATGATCAATACCTCCTCCCAACAAACTGCATTATCTGTGCTCACTTCTGCCAGACAAATGCCACCAACTATCCATACATCTACCAGAAAAGCACCAATATCTGTCTATACTTCCATGCAACAACCATCATTATCTGTCCACACTCCTACAAAAAGAGAACCAACATCAACGGTCAAAAATTCACTTAGGAAAACACCAGGATTCATCTTTGAAACTACCACTAGCACAAAAAACCCAAATTCTAATTCTAATTCAGTAGCTGCCATATTAATTAGTGTAATTCTGATCTCTATGTTGGTAGCTATAATCATGATTGCACTATGGAAATGCCTGAGAAAACCAGTTTTAAGTGATCAAAACTGGGCAGGTAGGTCTCCATTTGCTGATGGAGAAACCCCTGACATATGTATGGATAACATTAGAGAAAATGAAGTATCCACAAAACGTACTTCAATTGTTTCACTTATGACCTGGAAACCAAGCAAAAGCACACTATTAGCAGATGACTTAGATATTAAGTTGTTTGAATCAAGTGAAAACATTGGAGATTCCAACAACCCCAAAACACAGGAAGTTAAAGATCAAGTACATGGTACATCAGAGGATAGTGCAGACAGATCAACAATTGGCACAGCTGTTTCTTCTTCAGAAGATGCAGATCTGCCTCCACCACCTCCCCTTTTTGATTTGGAAGGACAGGAGAGTAACCAATCTGAAAAACCCACAATGATAATCGAATTTCCTCTTCCAAATGGTTCTACCAGTCTCCCTCCATCTCTGGATTGTCTCGATCAAGCCTGTGAAGATCATAAAACTGAGATCAAACAGTTATTTCCACCTCCTCCTGATTCACTTAACTTGCCCCTGCCACCAGTAGATATTATGAAAAATCAAGAAGAATTCAACACTGAGATCCAGAGCGAGGAGTTCTCTATTCCTCTTGCTTCTGATCAAGATCTTAATGAATCTCTGCCTCCTCCACCTGTAGAACTGTTGTAAATATATTACAAAGCGCTTTTAAGCTGATCTTTCATTCTTTAATGACTCCATCTTTTGTTTTTCTTCACATGAGATAAATAAAACGGCAACAGGTAGCTAATTTTGATTTTTACTCAGGAACTATCTGAAATCTGCTCAAAGCCCATGCGCATAAGTGGAACTTTTTTTAAAAAAACGGCTATTTAATAGCGATCTATTTACTAGTTATAGTATCTGTCTTTAAAATAGAGCACGTTTTACATATGTGGATAGTCTATATGTCAATAACATAACCATTCTGAAACAAGCAATCTACATATACTTTTTATTAATCAATAGATACTTTTTCCTAAAAATCTGTACATAAACTTCTGAATAAATAAACTTATTTTTCCATTTCAGAATTTGGGGTTGAGAGAAATAAGAGATTAAAATACGTATATTCTCCAAGTTTTAAACTAAATCGAGTATTAAATATTCCAAGTCTGTGGGGATGAGAGATTAAAAAGCATGTTTGAAACCAGAGAAATTTTGCTTTTGGGCTTAGGGAAATAGTAAAACAAACAGATTAAATCATCAAATTGAGGCATTAGGAACATTTATCTGGGGTGTGGGGGGAAGAGCTTGCGTCATGAGTATACAATGTACACTTTTTTTTTATAATATTGGGAAAGTATAAATTTTAAATCTAGCCTCTTAAGTTTCTGCTTTATAAGGACTCAAAGAAAATTGAATCTTACAAGGAAATAAAAAAAAAATAAAAGAAACCACAGCTTCATTCTAAATTTGGATGATTTTTCAAGGAAAGATGGTTCTCAACTTTTCACTAAACTTGTATTTTCTGACACTAACCATTTAAACTCATAAACCACCTTTCTCATGCAGAATTTCATCTTTACCCATTAGCTGAAAATTGACAAAACCTGAGTTATTACAGTAGGGATGGACCTGAGCTTTGTCAAATTTGAAGTAGAGTGTGGCCAGTGGTCTACTCTTGCAAGGACGCCAGTCTGTGCCAGCAAAAGTGTTCCTTTGCTCAACAAGCACATATTCTTCCTCATCAGTCCCACCCTAACTTAAGGGAAAGTAGTCACTTAGAATGAAATGTAGCCTTACTGATAGCTTAGTCTTGCAGAACCTCTCAAAATTCTGGGATTTTCAGAATACAGTATTTATTCGTAGCACTAGTATTAAGAAACTAACAACATTCCATCTTTAATAAAAACTAGCAAGCTTTAGGAGATTAGAATTTTATACACAATATTTCTCTCCTTAAATCTTTCCAGCCATCTCTCACTGACCACTGAGGCTTTTTATCTACAGCATTTCCTTGAGCTTCTTTCTTTTCTTGAATAAGCATGATGATTATTGTCATATTACATTGGTTCTCTTCTGTCTTCTTTATTAAAAGGTTTCTTTCATTGGTCTTTTAAACTTAGTACTTTTCAGGCTGATTTACCCAGAAGCAATCTGCAGGTTGAGAATTTCCTATTATTCTTCTGAATTTTCAGTATTTTAGTTAGGATAAAGTATAATATTTTTATACTCAGTCAAGTCTTTGACTTGCCTTAAATCATAACTTTTCTCATTTTATGGTTAAGACCATTATCTAGTGGGCTCTTTTCACATTTTTGCTCCATTCACTTCCTTGTTTTCTGGAAAAAATATAAGGAAATACACAGAAAAAAATACCAACTTTCTTAGATAAGGAGCAGATAACCTTTTGTGGTTTCTTTAAATACTAGAGGAACTTTTCTCTTTCTGTTCATGGTATAACAGATGGACAGACTACTGGCAGCAGCTACTTTTTTTTATGTTATCTTTCTTTTCCTTTTTTTTTTTTTTTTTTTAAAGACATTCTCTGCTAAGGGAAAAATAATTCACATTTCTGCATACAATTTTCCCCACTGAAGTCAGTAGAAGCTCAGCAGCTAAATAGTGGAAATCCTTGCTTAATCAGCAGGAAGGATGGCAAGCTAATTAAAGAAATACAGGGAAGAAGAAATGCTGGAACAAAGAAAAACCTAGAGAAAAGATTAAAGAACTGGGACTCAGAACACAAAGTTTATTTCATGGGTACAGAAAAAGAACAAGGCACAGGGGAATAAAAGGTAGATTGAACTTCATACCATATCCTAGTGGTAGTAGTCAGAAACAATCTTTAAGACCACTTGGTCCATCTCCTTTTGTTAACTGTTGTGGACATAGGACTAGGGAGAACAAGTGACTTACTGAGAAGCAATACTACAATCTGAGTTTACTTCTCAACTCCTGATCCAGTCTCATTTCACTAATATAGGACCAAAGAGCACCTACTTCATGCACTGAAACATACACATTTCACACAAATATTCTATTTAGTGTTGGGAGTGGGGAACATAATGAATTAGATGAAGGTGACCTATAATATTATCACTACCTAATTCTGATCAAAAAGTAAAGTAGAAAAATACCTGAGCACCTATAACTCAAACACTGTGATACCAGAATATGATTAAGAAAACAGATCAATTGAATAGAATAGCAAGTCCAGAAATAAACTCAAATATCCTATCAGTGGGAACAAGTACTGAGACAACTGGATGGACATTTGTCTATACTTTACACAATATGAGAATAAACACCAAGTAGACCAGAGATCTAAATATATATGAAATTCAACAAGTAATAGAAGAAATTATGGGTAAATTCCCTTATAATCTGGAAGTCAAAAAAAATCTTCTTAGCCAAGATTCAAACTCCAGAAGTGATAAAAAGGAAAAAGGGATAAGAAGTGAGAGGTCCAAAAAGAAAAAAAAAAAAAGAAGAAAAGGAAATTAAATTATATGAATCTCTTAAAATGTCAACATACACCCACACACACTTACACCCCACTCTAATAAAATCAAAAGACAAATGGTAAACTGGAAAAAAATAGATTGGAACTTAAGACAAGCACCAATATCTCTAAAATTTAAAAAAGCTCCTAAATGTATGGGGTATAGGACAGAAACACAGAACACAATAAAAAATTTGCAAAACATAAAAGATAGTCACAGATGAAAAAATTTAAATGGTCCTAAAAAACATACATTAAAATATACAATATTCCTCATAATTAGAGAGATGCATTTGAAATTACACTGTGATGCTACCTTCCTCTCAGACTGACATAAATCTAAAAGTTTAACAAGGTCTACAGTATGGCTATACAGAACCATACATCCTGACACACTGCTGGTGGGACTGAAAAATGGTATAGTTAATGATGAGGAATAGGTAATATATGGAAAAATTCCAAATGCATTTACCATTTTACGCAGAAATCCTACTTCTAGGAATCTTGTATAAAAATATGGAATTATTTAGGCATAAGGGTATTCCCTGCAGCATTATTTGTGAGAACAAAAGTCTGGAAACAAACCAGATGCCCACCAATAGGAAACTGGCTGAATAAACCATGACAGATCCCCAAATGGAGTACTATGTATCACAAAATGAATGAAAGACACCTAGATACTGATCTGAGTGGTCCTCAAGACATATTAAGAAAAAAAGGAACAAGTTGTTCAACAGTATATATAGTATAAAACCTTTTATATAAGAAGGGCAGATAAAAACAAATAATACACAGAAATATGTATTTTTGTATGTTATCCAAAAGAAATACTATTAAGATACAATCAAAAGGCTCAGTGCCTGTGGCTCAAGCGGCTAAGGCGCCAGCCACATACATCTGAGCTAGCGGGTTCGAATCCAGCCC
>CAUYRH010025535.1:0-38220 GCA_963574655.1 Perodicticus potto
TTTTTTGAGACAGAGCCTCAAGCTGTCACCCTGGAGAGAGTGCCGTGGCATCACAGCTCACAGCAACCTCCAATTCCTGGGCTCAAGCGAGTCTCCTGCCTCCGCCTCCCAAGTAGCTGGGACTACAGGTGCCCGCCACAATGCCCGGCCATGTTTTGGTTGCAGCCGTCATTGTTGTTTGGTGGGCCGGGCTGGATTTGAACCCGCCAGCTCAGGTGTACGTGGCTGGCGCCTTCCTTAGCCCATTGAGCCACAGGCGCCGAGCCATAAAAGAATTTATTAACTACTCAACTTTATGTCCCCTTAGAGCCTCTAGAGCTCTGATTTCCAATAGCCATAGATGGTAATTTAAATTGGAATTTAAATTACTCAAAATAAATAAAATGGAAAAATTCAGTTCCTTAGTTATACTAATCACATTTCACATGCTCAGTAACCACCTGTAGCTAGTGGTTATCATATTAGACAACCCAGATATGGAATATTTCCATCATCCCAGAAAGTTTGATTGGACAGCAGTGCAAAGGTTGAGTTATGTGAGAAAGGCTAGTCATGTCAAAAAAGTATACACATTTTAAAATATGTTACCTGTATCTTACTTTTTGAAGTTGAATTGAATTATAGTAGCAATGTGTAGTATGATGTTCGCTCAAAAGATGACATTAATCAAATGAATGCTAGGGTCACCATCTGACAGCCAGGACGGTCAAAGAAAATGGCAAAAGAAAGCACAGTTGTGGTTAGAGGAGTGCAAGACCATTTTGAAGTGGTGTTTAAAATTCAAGAACGTTGTGAAAGTACAACAACAATGGAGGTGTGAGTATGGGGGACCTGAAAAGATGTGGTGTACTGTAGAAAACCAGCTACACTGGTGGTACTTTGAGAAGAAATTGAAAGGCATGTACAGTGATACAAGTACACACTTGGATCAACATTGCTCAAGCAGTAGTTTGCCTTAATCAGAAGTGTCTGGATGCTGATGGGTAACCATTCTGAGCACCTCTTGTAATTGTGAAAGTTAACTATGACTTACATTTATCTTTTGTTGGTGGTATATATTGAGTAGTACAATGTTAATACTATTTTTTTCCTTTCTTATAAGGTGGATACTTTTTTTTTTTTTTTGCACTTTCTGTATTCTCAGGGCTCCTTTTAGGTATGAGATTAAGATGGTCAATGAGGATAGGTGGAAGTTATCAGTGTCAGTTAATATGACTTGCTAGATTTCTCCTTGCTGATGCAGAAATGAGTTCCCATTGTATCAAGGTTCTTTTTTACTTCTTCCTCTCTGACTGAGCAAGGGACTCCAGTTCTGGGACAGTTATGTCTTAAGGATTGTGGGTATGTGTGTTTTATAAGAGGAGTCTAATCACTGGTTTATGTCACTAACCAACCTAAACCAAAGCTCTTTTCCTCCAGTGTAAGGTCCTGAAGGTATTGGGGGGACATCCCAGGGGCCACACCTGACAGACTGAGGTTTCTCCTGGGTTTGCCGTGATCCTAGGAATAATGTGAGGGCTGGAACCAAAATGCAGAATTCTTCATTCCTTCCTTTTGCCTCAGTTTTCTTGGGCAGTATGAAGATGGAGTTGCTCCTAAGCATTTTTGGAGATGCAAGAAGGGAGTACTAGGGGTAATGAAGCTCTAGATTCTGTATTCTTTCTATAATTCTGGAGCTGGGGTCAGCATATAACTATGTTTATACCCTGCCTATGTCCAGACTTTGCTGTGAGGAGTGGCCTAAATATAGCCCCGGGACCCCCAAATGCCACATTCTAGTCTTGGCTTATACACTGACTCATTGTATGACTCTTTGAAAGTTACTTCCTCTCTCCTCCCAATGGGTCATTAGGGGTAGGGGGGAGGATAATGGTCCTGAGTCACTTCCCAAAGAGGAGCTAATTAGAGCTCACTGAGGCAGAGAGGTGCAAACTGAAAAGATAACAGAGGAAGAACTCCAGATAGGGCTCTGAGGAGGGGCCTGGCTTTCACCCTGCCTGGGCAAGCTGTCCACGTAGATATGGAAGCCTAGGGTCTCTGGTTAGCTTCAGAAAGTCTATAACCTTCTTGAACTCTGAACAGAGATATATGTATAAGCTTGCATGAATTTTTCTGGGGAAGGAAGTGTCCATAGCTTTCATCAGATTCTCAGAAGCTAACCCCCCAAAAGGTTCTGAATCACTGCCTTAGGAAGTTTGGCTCCTTGGGTCCCCTGAATTCTAAGGACAGGAAATGCTGTTCCTACTTAAGAAGGAGCAGTGAAGGCCAGGCCTCCCCAGAAAGTCAGAGGGCAGCTGTTCTAAGTAAGTGCTTAGAGCAACACATGCAGAGGGCCTGACCAGCAAGTATTTAATGAGCGCCTACTAACTGCCTGGCACTGTTTCAGTCTCTTGGGGTGGAAATGAAATAGCTTTTGACTCATCTTTATCATATATTCCCTACTCTGAAGTCTGTCCTTTGCAGACATTTGGCCCTAAGTGAGATTAGTATCTGTGTGGGCGCTCCCTACACGGAAGGTAGTGTTGAAGTGATGTGCCTGAGCACGGTGTGCCAGGCAAGTCTCTCTGCTGAAAGTGGAGGCCATCTGGGAAAGCAAAAGGGGGACTGGGCTGGGTCTGAGGACACCTGGGTCCTAATCCTGACATTGACCCTAACTCACTTTGTGAGCTTGGTGGTCACATAGTTTCTCTGTGCTTATCATGCCATCTGTAAAACAGGCTAAATTCCCCTGTCCAAAATATGGACAGTGGCTGTTGTGAGAAATAAAAAGGAATTTAACAAAAATTAGCATTTGTTATTTTTCTTAGTTTAAAGGTAGTAAGCATTCATCATAGGAAATATGGAAACTATAGAAACATATGAAAAAAAGGAAAATCATTTATAACCTTGCCATGCTGAAGTACGTCCTCTTATGAAGTCTTGGTTATTTTCCTTCCAAATAATTTTTCCAAGCATATATTTGCTTCTCCTTACTAGATTAATGTTCATGTAATTTCATATACTGCTTTTCTCACCTACTGACCATTTAGCCATGTCATTAATTGTTCTTCAGAAACCTGATTTTTAATGGCTAAAGTTCTGTCATTTGAAGATACCAACATTTATTTAACATATCCCCAAGTGTAGGCCATTTATAAGTTACTTTAAAATATTTCATTATTATAAATAATACTGTGTTAAATAACCTTATATATAAATCTTTGTACTTATATCTCTCTTGCCTTGTCATTAATTCTTAGAACTGAAATTACCAGGCCAAAGTGTAAAGCAGGTACAATTAAATATTTTAATATATATTGTTAAAAAGTTCAAGGCATTAATGAGAATGATGATTAATACCTGTTCATTCATTATGATTCTAAATCCTTTTATGTCTATCTTTGTGTGAGAGGCAAGTATCTCCATGATCCTGGGGCAAAGAGTGGAATTTTGAATTCCACTAGTGCAATAGAGTCAGTGTCTATTTCTCTCATTTGAAATTGTTTTATGCCAGAAAAACAAATCATTTATGGTGAAGTTTTCAGAATGAGAAGGCAAGGAGTTTAGGCAAGATATTTTAAAAGGACAAATAATTAAGCTTTTAGAAACTTTTGCATTTCATTCAATACCCTACATACCTTAATAGCATGAGCAAGTCACATGTTTCTCTGACTTCAGTAGCCTAACCTACAGAACGGGGAGATTAATCCCTAACCTATTTGGCATTAAGGAATGTTGTGAAGATCTAGTGAAACTGTATGTCTGTGAAAGTATAACAATGTAAGCAAAGGTTATTCTTTTGCCTTCTCTTTATATTGAGGTTGAGCGTTGATGGGCGTGAAAGGAAACAACAGAAAAACAGAGGCAATGAAGGGAAGTGTCTGAGGACCTGAGAAGGGGGAGGTTAGGCTAGGGAACATCCCAGAGAGTTTGTTAGAGTTCCCCATGGTCCTTAAAGAGGAGCAGATCCAGATGGCTCAGTTCACCTTTGAGGCTAGGCCTTGCCTCAGGCCAACTCTGTCCTGGGAACCACTCCCAGATTCAGGGCACTGATATCTCCCAAGAAGCAGAGACCTTTCTCATTTGACACTAGGTACCCTGGGATTTAACTCTCTAGAAGGCAGTTTTAGCAGCTAGTCTGGTCAAACTCATAGTCACATTCTCTTCCAAATGCTAAGACAGGCTGGCTCCTGTTATGTGAGAGTGCGAGAGGGGAAGGAGGCCACTCTGAGCCATATGCTTACCTCCAGGGGATCGACTGTGAGAACTAAGAAGGAATATCCTGTATAAGTGGCTCCTCCCTGTCCACAGGAATGTGCAACATGCCCCAGCCTCCAGCAGCCAGAGACCTAGTGTCATAAACAGAGACTGTGGTACTCAGCAATAAGGGAGAATTAATCCCCCAGATGTCAGGGCTTTGCCTGGTGCAGATGGGAGCTGGGCTGATAAAGAAAGCCTGATAAAGGGGAGCAGCAAGCAGAAAGGAACTGCAGAAATGTGATATGGACCCCTGTGAAGGCAGTTCTGATGGAGGCAAGTCAGAAAAGTTCCCTTCATTTGTTCTTCTGCCCTGGGTATGACTAAGAACTGCACAAACAGAGGTCTGCTCTTCAGAGCCTGCCTCCTGCTTACTGGTCCAGGGAAAAGCAAGGCCCCTTGCAGGGGGATGGGAATATAGTAACGTTCCCTGAACATTGTAAAGAAATAATTGTTGGCATTTTCTGGGCCTGCCTTGAACCGGGAGAGACTCAGAAGAACAAGTCCAACATGGTCCCAACCCTCAAAGAAATGAAAACTCACTACATAGGACTGACTGGCACTCTGCTGGCTGTTATTATAGCTCTTCAGGTCTAGTCGACTATGAACTATGAAAAGCAACTATGAACAATGTGAGATGCTGTAAACGTGCTAGGTCACATGGTACAGGCCAGGCATGCTGAAGGAGTTCTGAAGAGGGAGAGATTGGTGTGGGCTGAAGTGATTAGAACAGGCTTCCCAGAGAGCAGGGGGACCAGGACCCCACAAAGGTTTGGATCTATTGTAAAGAGGGGAGGGAGGTGGAAAGGAGCAGCTTTTGTAGCAATGGGCATGCGCCCGGACGGTGTGATGAGGCTCAGGAGTGCCCCGGGATCATGTAGTCAGCTGTGGATAAGGGGCCGGGGATGGAGGAGCCATGGGGAGAGGCAGACAAATTATAGATTGCTTTGAATTCCAGGCAGAGGAATTTAGGTTTGACTCTACAGCACATGGGGACAGAAAGAACCCCTAGTCTGAGGAAGTGTGGGAAGCCATGCCTTGCTGTTTACTTCCACTGAATTAATTCCTTTTTGCCCTCAGTGGATCTTCCTAAACCCCTAAGTCCTGGAAGGTCTCTTCCGAGAGCTAAATTGTACTGCCCTGGCACAGGCTGGCACAGTCCTGGGGGTTGCTGTCAGGCCCTTCTTCTCCAGCACCACTACTAGGGACCACTATCATTCTTTATGCTCCTTCTACTCCTCTGGGTGGCAGCCTACGGGGAGGGCAGCAAGCATTGAGAACTTGCCCTCTGTAGCATAGAGGTGGACAGGATCCAGCATCTGGCATTTTCTAGGCCTTCCTCAAGCCAGGAGAGACTCAGAAGAACAAGTCCAGCGTGATCCAAACTCTAAAAGAATTGAAAACTTGCTATATGAGACAGAGCCCACAGCCTGATAGAGCCAGATTAAATGTCATATGCAAGGCATGACAAGCATCTCCTTTCCCGGCAGCCTAAATTGGGTCTTCATCACAGTGTCCCTGGAACCATGGAGCCTTGAATGGAGTTCTGGGAGTTTGGGGACCTGCCCCTTGACCCCATCCCTGTTTCTGAAGGGAATCCTGGTGCTTTGGTGCCTGGGGTAGAACCAGAACTTCCACCTGGCTCTTCACAGCTAACTGGACTCTCTTTGAATTAGACCCCTTTGTCAAGAGAAGGAGAAAGGTCGCAGGGGATGCTTTCTAGAGGCAGGACTCAGACACTGTCCAGCGTGGTGGGTAAAGGCTCTGTAATTGTCACACGTGAGGGAGACCCAGAACAGAGAGGGCAATGGCAGCTGGGGAGACCAGACCTTACCCCTGTGCGGTGTAGGGGGAGTGGACTACATCTTTCTGCCTGAGGACGTCAGCCCTGGGAGTGGGAAGAATGATCTAAGCCACCTCTAGGAAAAGGAGATATTAGAGGTGTATAGATGGCAGGGAGCAGTGCCCAGTCCCAGATAAGCAGCCCTTGCAGGCTCTGTGCTCAGCAGCAGCTCTCTTCTGCCTGGCCTCAGAGCATAAAGAGCAAGCCCAGTCTTAATGCTGCTGGCTCTGTTCTGGGCCCTCACTTCTGCATCAGTCAAACCACAGGAAGCCCCTCATAGGGAGCTGTCCCTGATTTTGCCAACTCCTCACAGCTATATAGCATCCCAGGAGCAAAGGCATAGTGTTTCCATCCCTCGGCCTGCCCTCTCTGTAAAGAAAGGTCTTCTCTGCACAACCAACCTCCTACTGGGGGTAATTAGGTCAAGGATGGATAGATTGCAGCCGCTGGGAAAGGGAAGTAGGAGGGAGCTTACCCAGGGATAAGAAGCTGCCTGGTGAGCTCAGAAAAGTTTTGGGGGAGGATTAGTAGTGGTAGGAATTACGGACAAGGAAGGAAACTGGGTGGCAAATTCTGGGAGCCAACTGATTCTAGAGATTAGTGCTAATGTTCAGGTGGAGTCCATCCTATCTGAACAGACAATTCTCTCTCCATATTTTCCCCACCAAGCTCAGTGGGGTTGGAGGTACTAAATGGCAGATAGAGATTCAGACTCTTCTTGGAGGGTAGATTATCTTCCTGCCCTGCTCCCTTCAAGGATTCTGCCTTGGGAATAGTGGGAAAGGGGGTTAGGCTGTCTGTCCTGGAGGGGACACACTGAAACCAGACTTGGGTTGAGAGCAGAGCATATTTGCATAGACATGTCTATGGGTCTAAGGCTTGGATTCTAATTTCAAGAGGTTCTCTGCATCCTGTGGACAGCCTCAGAAGGAATAAAAGAGGGTATAATGAAGGTAAGAACTTTTTGGTGATGCAGTGAATGCCCGTGAATTACAAAGACAAATCTCCCAAAGAGATGGGGCTGAATATATCTTGGGACAACTGATTAGCTTTCCCTGAAAAAAGCAGAGCCTCCACTTTTTTAAGAGTCAAGAGAGAGCTGGGCTGCCTCACCTTAGTGTCCCTAGGTCCCAGAGCCGCTAAGTTCTTTCTAGTATGGGGATAGAATCTTACGGACTATTATCACCAAACCCATCTACCTCCTGATATACAGGAAATATAAAGAAAGAAGAAACAGTGATATGCAGAAATGGTATGGGATATGACAAAGTGGAGGGGCCTGAGGGTTTTGTTGCGTTTCTAGGTTTATCAAATTTCTTAGTTTCCAACAAAGTATTTTCACAGATACTCTCATATATAAACTATATATCACTGCATTCAAAATTAGTGGCTTAAAACAACAAATATTTGTTATCTCATAGTTTCTGCATATCAGGAATCTAGGTGCAACTTAGCTGGGTGCTTTTGGCTCAAGATCTCTTGTGCAGTTATAGTCAAGCTGTCATTCAGTTCTATAGTCGTTCAAGGTTCAACTGGTGCTAATGGATCTGCTTTGAAGATCACCCACATGTTGTTGGTCTACTTCCAAGTTCACTTACATGAGGCTGTCCACAGAGCTCCCTTAAAACGTGGCAGCTAGATTGTCAAGGACAAGCAATTCAAGATGGAGGCCAGTCTTTTCCCACCCTAATTTCAGACATGACATTTTATGTTTCACCATATTCTATGTGTTAGAAGCAAGTCAATAAGTCCCACCCACATCCGAGGGAGAAGATTACACAAGAATGCAGCTATCAAGAGACAGAGACTTTTTGAGGCTGCCAGCCACATCTCTCATCTTGACCTGACAACAACTGTGTCCTAGACAGGGAGAAATAGTCCACAAGTAAGAGGAAAAGGAGCTCTAGAAAGTTGAGGAAGTGCGCTAAGGATCACAGAGATGTGAAAGGGTAGATTTAGAATTTGAACCTAGATGTCTGTCTGACTTCAGATTTAATAGTCCTTCTCTGATGCCTTGATGCCTGTCAAACCCATTGCCTATGGATATGCATAATTGGGAATTGGACTAGACTGGAGTGAACTAAATATTAGGGACCCCAGTACTGGCTGACTTGCTGCCTTATTCTTTCTAGTTATTTCTGGATTTTCAGGGACATGGTTCATAATCATTCCCTTCTATAATAAGGAGAACTACTATATTCCTTTTTATATTTTTTAAATAAACCTTTCATTTTAAAAGCTTTAGATTTACGGAAAATTGCAAAAATAGTCCGTGTATCCCAACCAACTTTCTCCATTATTAACATCTTACGTTAATGTGGTACATTTATTACAATTAATGAACCAATATTAATATGTTATTCTGAACTAAAATTTGTACTTGTTCATATTTCATTACTATTCCTTTGAAGTTGAGCCAGGCACTAGAGCTATACATTATTTTGATTAATTCTTAGACCAGTTTTTTGAGGTTGGCACCATTATTTTCTTTTTTACAGAGGGGAGGCACAAAGAAATTCAGTAACTTGGCAAGATCACAGAATTGTGCACAAGTGAAGTGAGCACTTGAACTCTGGGCTTTCTCACTTCCACATAGTGCTCTTACTATTTATGCTTCTCTTTCTCTCTTTAATCTTCTGACTCCTGCTTATAGGGAGAGAATTGCACACGTAAACACTAATCTAACGTCTGGTCCTATCCCCAGGATCTAAGCTTATGAAAAAGATAAGAACACGCCTGAAGACTGACTGACTTAGTACCTCCTCCTTCTGCCTCAGCATTCTCATCTGTCAAATGACAGGATTAGATTAATGACCCTGGGTCTCTTGTGGCTCTGACTTTCTGCAACCCAGTGAATCTGTCCCAAAGAACTTGTCCAGAGGATTTGGGGGCACCAATGGGAAAACTGGGGAGGAGCTGGGTTCTGCTTCCCGAAGCAGAGTCACTGGCATCTCGTGAAATGAGCCTGCCCATTTGCCTTACTAGCTTTATCTGTACATCAGTATCGTAGATCATTCTGTAGGACTTATGTGGCTGCCCCATCGAGTTAAGGCACCAAAACTGCTTGATCTGGTTCAAAGACTTTAGGAATAAAGCCTCTGGAGAGGCACTCTGAGCAATATCTTTTCTGGAACATAAATGAAACTCAGCCTTTGAGGAGCACAAGCACCATGCAAAGAATTTGTCTACTCAAACAAAGTGTTAGGAAGGCTCTGACAACCCCTGACTTGTCAGGCGTCCCAGAAGCAGGATTGTCCAGAATGACTCAGAGGGGTAAAGAGCATGGACTTGAGAGAGTCATGTATACCAGACATGCCTCTCCCGAATTGGTGACCTTAGACTAGTCTCTTGTCTCTTAGCTTCTGCCTATTTCCATTTCAATAATATAAAGAAAATATACAGACAGCTTCCTTATGGAGTTGTTCTTGGAATTAAATGTAATAATTTAGGTAAAATGCTTAAATGAATCCATAATAAGTGCTTAATCAATGGCCGATATTTTTAGGATTTGTTTGAATAATAGACCAATTTTAATTCTAGCTCTAAAAGTTATTCTTTCTTTAAGCCTCTTATCCTATTAGAAGCCCAAGTAGCTAGAAAGCACCCAGTTGCTGGGAAACATGGTCAGCCCCGACATACAGAGGGCTTTAGTCTATTGGACTGAAGGCAGGTGGGTGAAATGGGGATATGTTGAACTTCACCAACTATTTTTTTCTCTCCAACTGCAAAGGAAGTCTGCAGTCATGGGAGGACAGTCCTAGCCCAGCCCTGACTGCCCAGCCAGCCCTCCTCTGGTGCTGTGTAATATTCCCCAGATAGCCTTTGGGTTCTGGAGGGCTTCTTCTCTAAGGAGGTGAGCAGGACTGTCTTCAGGGTTATCCAGTAGGGTACTTTCCAGACCTGGTACCTGGCCTTATGTTAGCTCTCTCTGGCTCTTCACAGAGAGGCTGGAGTGCTATATACTGGTCAAGCTAGGCTGCTGGACACCAAGCTATGGAGGACTAGAGAGGCCAGCCCTCTATGAAACTAGGACTGGAATGAGGGTGGCAGAATAGGCCTGGTGTGGCCACATAGCTGGGCTGATTCCTTTCACAGGAGGCTGCTCTCTGTGTCTCTAAGGCCCTGGGGGCTAGCAGAATAGGCAGAGGAGTCTGACTATGAGTCCATGCAGTGCTGGGATAGGTGTTTAGATCAGGTCTTTTCTTTTCTTTTCCTTTTCACCAGAAGGTACCATCAGAGAAACTGGACTTGATTTTGATTACAAAGCGGACTGAGTGGTTCCAAGAGATTTAAGAATGGGGGAGATAAAGGGGTATTACTGTATTACTGAGGGTGGCCTGGACATTTGTACACATTTAGTGCACATGACAAGCAGGCATTCATAACATACATGAGGTACTTGGGTCTCAGCATTCAAGAAACCTCTTTTCCAGAGGCAGGTTGGCTGCCAGCCCACTTAGGGGCCCTGTGGCCCACATTCAGACCAGGAAATGGGTTTTCCACATCCAGGGAACATTTATTGCATCTAAGGAGTCATTCTGTGGGCCTGTCCCCTCTGGGTTTGGGAAGGAAGGAGCTTATATCTGTGGGCTAGAAGCAGAGGTATGCTAAGGGTACAAGCACCCAGCAAGTGCCAGTTTGGAGAGCTACTGTCCTCATACATGGTGCCAAGCACAGCTCGTCCTGAGGTCTGTGTGGAGGATTAGGCCATTTCTGTGGCCTGTATTCCATGTGGAGAAGAGAAGCCGGAGATGGTAACAGCTGAGGAAGAAGAGGAGGTTGGAATTTTAAATTTTTAATAATTCAAGCTCTGACTGGCTCAGCGCCTGTGGCTCAACAGGCTAAGGCTCCAGCCACGTACACCTGAGCTGGCGGGTTCGAATCCAGCCCGGGCCCGCCAAACAATGAGGGCTGCAATCAAAAAATGGCCAGGCATTGTAGCAGGCGCCTATAGTCCCAGCTACTTGGAAGGCGGAGGCAAGAGACTCACTTGAGCCCAGGAATTGGAGGTTGCCGTGAGCTGTGATGCCACGGCACTCTCTCCAGGGTGACAGCTTGAGGCTCTGTCTCCAAAAAATAATAATAATAATAAATAAATAAATAAATAATTCAAGCTCTACTGGCAGAAAAGGCTATTGGTAGATTATAATAATAAAATGTATATGATGATGACCCTAGTTGAGTGTGTGATTGCCTTATTTCTGTTCACAGGCCTTCAGCAAGCCCAGATCTCTCTTATTCCACACTGCTGCTTTTTGGACTAGGTGGCGGCTCATGATTCTCACATTTGTGTCTTGCCAACCTAACCCATGCTCCCTTCTTTGCTGGCCTTCCCGTGACTCCAGGTGACCAGTTTGACTTGTGCCTTGTGGAGTGCCCTGCTGCCCTCCAAGGCACCTTCTGGATATTGCAGGGACAGAGTACTCCCCTTGGAAATGGAGGGAGGGGAAGAGAAAAAGAGGGAACACTTGGAACCTTGTCATGCTATGTAGTCTTTTACCTTTTGTGGTAGTTTTAGTTTTCTTGGTAAGGAGAAAAAACCTGAGGGAGAAATTGAAATGAAACTATTTGGGTGGAAGAGTATATGTTTCTAAACCATGGGATTATCTCTTCTTAATGCAACATTTTTATCTCCAGAGCAAAAAGGGCCAGGGAGGATTGGGTATCTAGGAATTACAAGCAGCTCCTAGTTTTTCTTTTTCAAAAAAACCCTAAAATTATGCAAGGAGTACTTATTATGAAAAAGTTAGAAAATATGAGGATTAAAAAGAAAAAAACAAGAATACTCTTTTTTTCGGGTTTTTTTTTTATTATTGAATCATAGTTGTGTACATTAGTGCAATCAAGGGGTACAATGTGCTGGTTTCATATACAATCTGAACTAATTTCATCAAACTGATTAACATAGCCTTCATGGCATTTTCTTAGTTATTGTAGAAGACATTTGTATTCTGCATATAGTAAGGTTCACTTGTACCCTTCTAAGATGCACCGTAGGTGTGGCCCCACCAATTACCCTCCCTCCACCCCAACCTCGCACCTGCCCTCCGCTCCCTTGCCCCTTTCCCCATATTCTTGTGCTATAGTTGGATTATAGCCTTCATATGAAAGCTATAAATTAGCTTCATTGTAGAGCTGAGTACATTGGATACTTTTTCTTCCATTCTTGAGATACTTTGCTAAGAAGAATATATTCCAGCTCCATCCATGTAAACATGAAAGAGGTAAAGTCTCCATCTTTCTTTAAGGCTGCATAATATTGCATGGTATACAAGTACTACAATTTATTAATCCATTCGTGGGTCAATGGGCACTTGGGCTTCTTCCATGACTTAGCAATTATGAATTGGGCTGCAATGAACATTCTTGTACAGATGTCTTTGTTATAATGTGACCTTTGGTCTTCTGGGTATATACCTAGTAAAGGAATTATAGGATCGAATGGCAGGTCAATTTTTAAATCTCCAAGTATTCTCCAAACATCCTTCCAAAAGGAACATATTAGTGTGCGTTCCCACCAGCAGTAGAAGTGTTCCCTTTTCTCCACATCCACACCAACATCTCTGGTTTGGGGATTTTGTTATGTGGGCTAATCTTACTGGAGTTAAGTGATATCTCAAAGTAGTTTTGATTTGCATTTCTCTGAGGATTATGAATGGTGAGCATTTTGTCATGTGTCTGTAGGCCGTGTGCCTGTCTTCTTTAGAGAAATTTCTCTTCAAGTCCTTTGCCCACCCTGAGATGGGATCACTTGTTCTTTTCTTGCTAATACGTTCGAGTTCTCTGTGGATTCTGGTTATTAAATCTTTGTCGGAGGCATAACTTGCAAATATTTTCTCCCATTCTGAGGGAAGTCTGCTTGCTATACTTACTATGTTCTTGGCTGTACAGAAGCTTTTTAGTTTGATCAGGTCCCAGTAGTGTATTTTTGATGCTGCTTCAATTGCCTGGGGAGTCCTCCTCATAAAATATTCAACCAAGCCGATTCCTTCAAGAGTTTTCCCTGCACTTTCTTCTAGAATTTTTATAGTTTCATGTCTTAAGTTTAAATCTTTAATCCAGTGAGAATCTATCTTAGTTAATGGTGAGAGGTGTGGGTCCAGTTTCAGTCTTCTACAGGTCACCAGCCAGTTCACCGAGCACCATTTGTTAAATAGGGAGTCTTTTCCCCACTGAATGTTTATAATTGGCTTGTCAAAGATCAAGTAATGGTAAGTAGCTGGATTCATCTCTTGGTTCTCTATTCTGTTCTTAACAACACTCTTAATCTCATCACCCAGCAACAAAACTAAACATTTTAGTATAAATTCTTCTAGAACTTTTGTTATAGGTAAAAATTGTTTTAAAAATGGGATCATGCTATATCTATTGTCTCCTAACCTGTTCCTTTTTTCATATAGAAGTATATGAAGAGCATGTTTCTGTGACAGTAGTTGCATTTTTATGTGCCATCATTTTAAAAGATCACATCGGTGACCTTTCATTGTATGAATACATCCATAATTTATTTTATCATTTATTATTAGAAATTTGGTTTAGTTTTAATTTTTTTATTAATGCCAGTTGTACTTTTAGATACAATTTTTTGCATATTCTTATTCTTTTAGGAGGAATTTCCAGATGGAATTGCAGTGACTAAAGACATGCACATTATAAAGCTTTTTGTACTTATTGCTAAATTACAGTTCAGAAAGATTGTGCCAATTTCTACTTCACTACTAGTATGTGAATGCGAATTTTGGCAAACCTTCACCGATGTTCTTTTTTTCGTTTTTACAAATCTGATACGCAAAAATGTTTACTTCATTTTACTTTACTATTTATGAGGTTGAAATTTTTAATATATTTGTTAGTATTTTTGTGGGTGTTTATAATGTCTTTATTTTTCTATTTATCAACTTATTTGTCTTTTTCTTATTATTTTGCAAGGTTATTTATATATCTAGAGTATTAGCCTTTATTTTGATAAATGTTGTATGCAGTTTTTCCAGTTTATTGTTTGCCTTTGGTTCTGTGTAAAACACAAAAGATTTATATTTTTTAATATGGCAAACGTATCAAAGTTTCTTTTTTGGTCTGCCTTTGGAAGACTACTCTTTCTTTTTTGGTCTGCCTTTGGAAGATTACTCTTTGAAAGACTTTTCTTTTCCTTTGTTACATAAACATCCATCTAAATGTCCTAGTGTTTTATTTAACATTTAAGTCTTTTAACCATCCCATCTTATTTTTTTTGTATTATAGGTATGGTATTTTAAAAATTTAGTTAATCTGTTATTCCAGTATCATTACTGGGTAATCCATCCTTTTTCTCTTCATGTGATATGTCACTTACCATCTTACATTCATCTATATTATTAGATCTTATATAAACACTGGTATCCTTAATGAAGCCTTTGTTAAACACTTAAAATTGTGTCTTGCTTTATATTATGTTCCATTGATCCAGCTCTTCTAGTACTTGAACCACACATTTTAAATTATTGTAGCTTTACAATACATTTTAATATCTGGCAGTGCAAGTTCGTTTTTTAAAATTTATTGTTCTTCTATATTTATTCTTCCAGATGAATTTAAGAATCATTTATGCCCTTGGGATTATTTTTAGAATGGTGTTAAACATAGAGGTTAACTTGGGAGATTTACATTGTAAAGTGCTACTTTTTTTTCTTTATTAAATCATAGCTGTGTATACTAATGCAATCATGGGGCACAATGTGCTGCTTTTATATACCATTTGAAATATTTTCATCAAACTGATTAACATAGCCCTCACCGCATTTTCTTAGTTATTGTGTTAAGACATTTATATTCTACACTTAATAAATTTAACATGTACCCTTGTAAAATGCACTGTAGGTGTGGTCCCACCAATTACTCCCCCTCCATTTATCCTCCTCCCTCTTCCCCTCCCTCTCCTCTTTCCCCTTCTTCTTGGGCTATAGTTGGGTTATAGCTTTCATATAAAAGCTATAAATTGGTTTCATAGTAAGACTGAGTACATTGGATACTTTTTCTTCCATTCTTGAGATACTTTGCTAAGAAGAATATGTTCCAGCTCCATCCATGTAAACATGAAAGAGGTAAAGTCTCCATCTTTTTTAAGGCTGCATGATATTCCATGATGTACATATACCACAATTTATTAATCCATTCATGGTCATTGGGCACTTGGGCTTCTTCCATGACTTAGCAATTATGAATTGGGCTGCAATAAACATTCTGGTGCAAATATCTTTGTTATAAAGTGATTTTTGATCTTCTGGATATATACCTGGTAAAGGAATTGAAATCAAGTGGCAGGTCTAGTTTTAGATCCCTAAGTGATCTCCAAACATCTTTCAAAAGGAATGTATTAGTTTGCATTCCCACCAGCAGTGCAGAAATGTTCCCTTTTCTCCACAACTAGGCCAACATCTGTGTAAGTACTACGTTTTTCTAATCATTTCTATTCATTTAGTTTTCTGTTCATGTTTGTTTGATGTTTCCTTTAATAAAGGTAGACCATGGTTTTCTGTTGCCAGATCTTGCATGTTTATTAACTTTATTCCCATCATTTTATGTTTTTATTAATATTATTAATGGAATAATATTTTTTGTTTTTTCTAATTGTATGTTACTCTTGCACACATGAGCTCTTGATTTTTCAGATGTTGATTTTGTAACTGGAAGACAAACATGCTGTCTTCTGGTTTTTCCTTTTGTGGTTTTGTGCCAAAAGCATGTTTGACTTCATTTGAGGCCATTTAATTTCCTTCTGAGTCTGGGCCACAGCTCTTCTCTGTCATTCCCTGTAGTTATATCCTGGGGATTGGGGAAAGAATGGCAGGCATAGTCAGCTCCTTTTCAGCTACCTCCTAAGGATAGACATTTGGTGGCACAGAGGCCCACCTAGATCTTTTCCTATTTTAACCCTAGCCATTTGGATGCTGGGGAAATAACTTACCACCTAATAAAAAGTAGGCACATGAATTAAAACTGAGGCAGACAGGCAGCGTGATCGTGGAGGAGGAAAGATGTTGTCATGAAATTTGGTGAGGGAACCTTTAAGGGCCTATAAACATCATCACCTGGTTTCTGGAGTGCCCAAGGGCATCTGATTGAAGTAGTCCTACTGCAGCCCAGAGGTAGGACCAGGTCTTCTTTTCTCCCCATGTTAGAGAAACTGAAGCTGAGGAAAGAGAGTGGGATCTAGGATGGTAATACTGTATCTGTGTAACCCTTCTAGGAAGAATGGAGATGTATCAACTTTCAAACTCAAAGGAAAAAAAAGAAAAACTGGTTATGGAGACAAGCCTCATTGTCATGTCTGAAAGCAAACACGTGCTTGGAAAGGTTTTGTGGATAGTGCTAAGGATTCCGGTCAGGTTTTACATATTCTACTTTAGTTAAATGTAAAGATTAACACTGCCACTTCTGCCTTATTTTTAGTACTTAGGGTTATATTCCAGTAATGAACACCATCTCAGCTCTCTACCTTCCCACTGCTCCCCACGGCAGCCACCTCCTCTCTTCCTGGATTTCTGGTCTTTCATGCACAGGTTGCATGCTAGAGGAGAAGATGGCCCCAGCAGTGCCCTTGAAAAGAGAACAGTCCATCAGAGTGCCACAGGGCTGGGTGAGGGAAAGACATGGAGGAATAGAGTAAGTTAGGGGACCCATGGGCCTGGAGAGTCAGAGTGCACAGTAGAACTAAGAACTCTGTGGTCAGCCCAAATAAGTCTTGCCTATGTCTCCTGACTCTGAGTGGCCAGGGGAGGTGGGATGTTGCTCTAGTCTTGGTGGTCCAATGAATCACCTCCTTATTATGTAGAGTTTTAACAACTGGGCCTAAAAGGTCCAGCCACATGCTCAGATCTCCAGTGCCCAAACCAGTTCATTTTCTCTACTCTCTTCTTTTTATCTCTAGAAACAAGGGACACCAAAGGGTAATCCACATTGTTTTTTAAATCTTCCAAAGAAGGAAACATCATAGTCTTGATTGCTTGTTTAAAACACAGTTTACTTCAGTGTTTTGGATCATCTTGTTCCCAGAATGTTCTATTTTATAGGTATCCTAGTCTTCTTGCAATATAAAACCATTATCTTGGGGCATGAATTAGAGAATGAGGAGGTCAGGTACCTTTGTATGCATAGTTCTTTAGGGACTCGAAAGATTATTAAGTTTGCCTTTGAACTTCTGCAGCACAATTAAGTAAAAATAATACTTGTGAGGGACACAATGTCAGGCACAAAGTAAAATGATGTTGGTTGTTTATATTGCTATTATTTATATTATTGCTCTTAGGTCATGATAGAACATCAACTTTGTAATATTATTTAAGTTCACATGTCAATTGAACATCAACTTTGTAATATTATTTAAGTTCCCATGTCAATTATTCCAACAAGGACAGGAAGGGCACCTAATAGTTCCCTTCCCATTCCTGTTTGAGAGGTAAACATAGTATAGGGCAAAGGTCATAATATATTTTGGGGGGTGGGACTATAGGCTAGAGGCTCACTACTCCACTAAATTCTAAACTCTTAGGAGAAAGAGTTGTGTCTTATTCACCTCTGAAATCTTTGGTGCCAGGCATAAGGTTGATTCAACAAACTTATAAGGAAATGCAGGAAGAGAGGGATAACCTGTTGTGGAAGGTTATCCCTCTCCCCATTTCCCCTCCCTCTACTTAGGTCAGTCGAGCAACATCCCCCTTCAGCATGTGCTAATCATTCGCCATTATTGGAAGGTTATCAGCATTGGAAGGACGCTAAGATCCCTATACAAACATTGCCCCTCTAGCATCTCTGCCCACTAGGTATCCTGCCTTGCTAGAATGCACCTCTTGTCTGGTAACTCTATTTAGTAGAAATGTTCCTTACGTTGCTTCCCCTTCATTTCCACCTGTTAGTTTTATGTATGTCCCTTTGAGCTATGCAGAATAAATTTAGTTCTTCTCTCTATGGATATTTCTTGAAATAGCTATCATTCCTTACTTCCTTCTGCCAAATCAGGAACTTGCTTCAGAAATGGTATAGGAAACTCTGTGTTAGAGTCATAACAGGTTGTTAAAAGCCAGGTATGTTGACCCTAATCTTGGAGGGTTGAATTAGAATGGTCCTTTCCCAGTACTGCATCAGAGCCAGAGTCTCCTCCTTGGGTTGGAAGATTATGACATGGCCTCTGAGCCTCTGCACCACCCATTTCCCCTCCCTCTACTAAGGTCAGTTGAGCAACATCCCCCTTCAAGTCCATATATAACTTACGGCATGTGTTAATCATTTGCCATTATTGGTTAAGGGCACAGGCTCTGGAGTTAAACTGCCTGGGTTTGCATCTTTGCCCTGCTAGTTATTTAACCTCTTGCCATTTCAGTTTCCTCATTTGTAAAATTGGGTTAATACCTCCCTACCTCATAGGGACTTGAATTAGTTCCTATAAGCACCTTAGCTCAGTGATTTGCATATGTTAATAGTAAGTACTCAATAAATATTAGCGATTATCATAATTTAAATTGTAGCTATTCTGACTCATGCTATAGAGAGAAATTTTGTATAAAATTCTGTATTAGTCCTGCCCAATATTCTGTGCATAATTATTAGTGTCTTGTTTGCCACTCAGCAGACTGTGAGTGTCCCTTGCAGAAGGGTCATTCTTCTTCATTTTTGTTGTCATAGTGCCTGACATAATCATATATCAGGCACTGGAAGAATATCTAATTAATGAAAAGCCCTGGGTTTGTATTTACACTCTGCCATTCACTTAGCAGTTGCGAGACTTCGGGAAAGTCATATAATTTCTTGGAGCTGGATTGTTTTTATACATAAGACAGGAATAATAATGCATACCTCTCCAGGTTTTGTGAAGAGAGAGATTACTCAAGTAAGGAGAGTAGAACCTTAGCACACTGAGGGCTGAGATCAAGACTTGTAATTAATTCTCCTTCATAATATCCGCAGTACCTTACATATAGTGTTTCTGGGTATTTGGTTGGATGGATGACCGGGTAGTTGGATGGGCGAATGAACTGAATTCATTGCCTTAGTATGTGCAATCATATTGTCTAATCTTTCACGTAAATAAGCTATGTTTTCCACAAACAACTGAAGTTATTTCCCCAAATCCTGAAGGACTAGGGTCATACCTTAGGGCAGTACATCCTTTGTTCTCTAGCCTGGGACCGCAGGCTGCCAAGGGGCTGTGTGGGAGCTCAGAATCCTCTGCCCAGCTTTCCACCAGGTGGCAGAGCATTACCTGCCTGAGTGTTGTCTAGAGCACCTTCCTCCTCTGTCCACCAGGTGGCAGGGCAGGCTGTGTATCAGATCTTGAGCTGGCCTCTGGGAGGGAGCCCTTCCAGGGCTGAGGCTAGGAAGAAAGCCTTAGAATCGCTGTAGGGTAGGTGCTTTTAAAGGTCTCCTGCTTCCTTCCCCGACAAGGGCCAAGTGATGCCTATGCTGCTTTCAGTGATGGAGCCGGCTCTTGGTGAGCTGTCTGAGTTGCAGGAACAAGCCCTTGGTGAAGTCATTGAATGGAGAGTTCCCAGTGTGGGTGGCTGACTGATGCTCCCACTCATAGCTACCCTCCCAGCCCTTGCCACCTCCTTCCTCCGTCTAACCCCCTGTAGGTGTTGGAGGGAGGCTGCTGTCGCCTCTCTGCCCCAATTCCTTAGGTGAGGATCTGCCAGGTTCTTCCCTCTCACACAAGTGGAATAAAGACCAGTCTTGGGGCTGGATTGCGGAGTTGGACAAAATTCTAGTTCCACAGCCTCTTCTTTGAAGGAAGGTTGTTCAAATCCTGCGCTGCTCCTCAACTAGGCCCTCTTGGGACTCACACTTAGCCCTCCATCCCCCACCCTCACCAGGCCCTCTCAGGTCAGGGCCTACACCACAGAGCCCCTTTCATTCTGCATTCTGCAGCAATGGTGCTTTTAGCTTCCATATCCTCCCTTCTAGCCCCTTCTCAGACAGTCTGAAGGATGTGGTGGTTCTCCGTCCCACCTTGATGTGTTTCTCACAGAGAACAGAAAGGCCTGACATGAGGCTGTTAGTGCCTGCTGGGAAAGCAGAGGCCTTTTCCTCAGAGGCCTTGGGGTGGACATAGCCTCCTTCACTAGAAGGGACTTGAGTAGTCCGGTTCTCCTTTCACAGGTAGGGAAATCAAGACCAGGATAGAAAGATTTTCCAGAGCTCTGCCTAGAGCTCAGGCTTTCTGTTTCTCTGATGAGGTCTTGCTTCTGAGGGGACTTAAATTACCGGCCTCTCCTTGTAATTGTTTCTACTTTTCTCCCCACCCAGCCACCAACTGCCCTCTGTTAGGCTCACCTTATACATGGCAGTAGCATCTTTATCAACCTGTCTGACCTCATGGGAGGGTACATTTGACCACCTGCGTCCTTTGTTGGGCTGTGAAATATATATGGAAAGAGAGGAAGGAGTCTTGTTCTTCATAGGGAGACTCTCTTGGTGGGGAGGAGGGCATATGTGTCCTGAGAGTGTCTGAATGAATTTTTTGTGCACCGCCCAGGAGTATTTCTTGTACACAAGGCTGGGTAGAATATAGAAGATTAATTTTAGCAGTCTCTGGAATGAAGGTGCTTGGAATCTAGGACTGAGGTTGATTCTGAACTTTTTTGAGTCCTTTGGTCCTTGGCCCTTTGCCTCTTCTTCCTCTCCAGGCACTACTCCTGTAGGCTGTGCAGTGTAGGGACCCTTGACACATAGTTCCCACATGACTGGCATCTTGGGTCTCCTGCAATCCCTGGGGCATCTCTGGGAGCAAGGGGCGAGCAAGTATCTATTGAAATGGAGCCCCTGGGGAAGACTGGGGGCCTACATGTCCCCTGTCTCCTCTCAGGCCTCTTTGAGCAGCTCCCATATTCTCCTTCCCATCTCTGAGGCCACTTGCCTTCTGCTGGAGCAGGTGTGCTCTGAGCTTCCTTTTTTACATACTTAGGGAATTTTCTAAACCACAGGTTGTTTACTTTTCTGTTCACAGCCCACAGCAGCTTGCTACAAAATTTTCTGGGCCCTCTATGACCTCCTGCTTGCCTTTCCAACCTCCCTCCCCCCTCAGCATTTCCTCACCATCACTAGCCACTCTGAACTTGGCTTTTCTCCTTGTTTTAGTCACATACTCACTTATTTCTCAATTCTTGCATATATTGATCCCTTTTAATGAAATCTTTTCTTCCCTGTTTCCTCCCCCAAACTTTGCTGGCTAATTCAGACCACTCCTTAGGGCTCATCTTAGATGTGTCTCCTTTTGGAATGCTTCCCAGCTCCCTCTTACCTCCAGTGGTACTTGTCAGACTGAGTTGTAGTCATTTGTTTCTTAATATGCCTTCCTTACTAAAGTGGCACCTCCTTAAGAGAGGGAGGCAGTGGTTTTGTTTGCATTTGTTTGTTTGATTGATATCCTCAGTTCCCAGGGTAATGCCTGTCACATAATAGAGGCTCAAGATGGATTCGTAAAATGTGGTATGAGTGGATAGGTAGATGGGAGAGCTGGTGGGCTTTCTTGAAGACCTTTCTTCCATTTATGATCTGGATTCTCTCAGTGTTTAGGTTTATCAGTCCCATGTTTCTGTGGCAATGGAGCACAGTGCACGGAGGCTCTGTGGACAGAGAACATTCATTCAGCAAGTGTTACTGAGTCCCTCCCATTTGCCAAGCACCATGCTGACACTAGGGATACAATAGTAAGTGAGACAACTTGGTCCCTAAACTCATGGGGCTACAGCCTAATGGAGGAAACAAATAATAAGTAAGCAAATATGAAAACAAAATAATTACAAATCCTGAAAATCTTAGAAAGAAAATGAATAGGCTGGCCAGGCACAGTGGCTCATGTCTGTAATCCCAGCACTTTGGGAGGCCAAAGCAGGAGGATTACTTGAGTCTAGTAGTTTAAGACCAGCCTGTGCAACATAGGGAGACCTCATCTTTAAAAAAAAATTTCTTTTTTGGCTCTGCACCCATAGCACAGTGGTTACGACACAGCCCACATGCACTGAGGGTGGCAGATTCAAACCCAGCCTGGGTCTGCTAAGCAACAATGGCAACTGCAACAACAACAACAACAAAAATAGCAAGGTGTTGTGGCAGGTGCCTGTAGTCCCAGCTACTTGGGAGGCTGAGGCAAGAACTTTTAAGTCCAAGAGTTTGAGGTTGCTGTGAGCTGTGATGCCACGGCACTCTACCGAGGGTGATATAGTAAGACTCTGTCACAAATAAAAAGAAAAAATTTTTTAATTAGCCGGGTGTGGTGCCTCATGCCTGTAGTCAAGCCACTTGGGAGGCTGACGTGGGAAGATCCCTTAAGCCCAGGAATTCAATGTTACAGTGAGCTATGATTGTACCAGTGCATTCCAGCCTCGGCCGCAGAACAAGACCCTGGCCCTTAAAAATAAAATGGAAATAATAAGAAGAAAATTGAAATAAAAAGAAAATTAATAAGTCAATATAGACAGAATAGTGGGAGGAGACTTACCCACAGCCCCCCCACCCCCCACCATGGCTAGTACATCTCTTCCTCTGCAAAGGCCTTGAGCCCCCACCTTCCCCACTTCTGATGGCTGTACCTCAGATCACACCCTGACGGATTTTCCTTTCAGCACTGATGTGCCTGAAGTGGAGGGCTCTACCAAGCTGGAAAGATCTGTCTGGGCAGAAAGTACAGCTGTGTGCTTTGCTGCTGCACGGAGGCCAGGATTCATCAGCAGAAATGGCGGGGCCTGGTTGGGTGAATGTTCACTCTCTGATTTCACATTGGAGCATCAGCAGCACTGGTGGGGGTGGCATGAAAGCCACAGCCTCTTGACAACGCCTGGGGCTGCTATCATCACTGTTAAAGAGACTGCATCACTCTGCTCTTTGGCGGGTCTGGGGCTGGGGAATGTCGTGCCTCTGTCTCTGCTGGTAGTTGTGTTGGGATGGGCTGCTTTCTCCTTGGAGCAGCTATTTGCCTTCTTGGAAAACCTGTGGCTTTTTTTTTGAGGGAGCTAATGTCAAGGGAGTTGGGGTGTCCCTCTGGGGTACTCTCTTCTAACCCAAAGTGGATCATAGTGAGCTGTCTAGCTCCTCTCATTCCCCCACTAGTTCCCCTCTAGGATCCTGGAGGTCTCAGAGGGGAGTGTGTGCCACCTTGTACCTGGGGCAGAAGGAGGTTGCTGTTGTGGCGCTTGGTGGGGAGATGGAGAGGCAGCCTGACCAGGAGGGGTTAACAGTGCGATGGCAGGGTTCCTGCCCTGGGGCGGTGCTGACGTGTCTGCTGCCACCAACAGTCCTAGTGCACTTGCTTCAAGGCACCTTTGTTTCCCCTTCAGCTGGGAAAGTGGATGCCAAGCCCAGGTTAGAGGCTTCTGATGGCCCAAGGCCAGAAACTTCACTGTCCCATGGGGAGACACAGTGGCGTCTCCTGACAGTTGAACACAAACCACCCTTCTGGCACAAGCTTGGCCTCTATTGGCTCAGGACTAGATTGCTTTGGGTGAGGGGCCATGGGGAGACTTGGGAATGGCCCTCCTTCCTCCCTGGATTGGATAAGACTCAACTAACTCAATAACTTCAGAGATTTGGCAAACCAGAGGGCTAAGAAGTAAAGGCCCCGTGAACTTGGGGGGCTAGTCTGATTCAGGGGTCTAACTCCAGTATCTTTTGTTCTTTGGACCTGTCCAAAAGTGCTTGTGCCCAGAGACTTGGTATACACGCCCCAAGCATGCATGTGACAATGTTCGTGCCTAAAAGAACGGGCATGTTTATGGCAATGTTTGTAAATGTGATTGTGGGTTCATATGCTTATGATTATGTGTCTTAACTTCAGGGGGTTTTCTGTCCCTTGAGGTTCCAAATTCCTCTGCGAATGAGACTGGGCTGGGATGTGTGTTTAGGACAGTCTGTGATTCTAGTATGGGTACCCATGTGTGTGCATATAAGTGTGTGTATATATATGTCTGTGTTTCTCTGTGTAACTAACCACACACTCTCTGAAGCTACTTCTCTAGGCCAGGAATGAGATACATAGAGTCCCAAGAGAGTAAAGTGCACATGGGAGGGATAGGCTGGGAATTAGAATGTATCATCATTTTCTAGTGCCTTTCCTTCATCTGCATTTCTTCTAATCCTTCCTTGCTCTCGCACCCTCAGCCTTGGCCTAGGGATACATGGGGGAAGAGAAGACCCTAAAAAGGCTCTGTGACCAATGGTCCTGCCAAATTTGAAGGCCAGGCATGGCTGGACTTGTCCAAGAATCAGAGAAGTAAGTAACTGAGCAGCATAGAGAGATGTTACAGTTCCTGGAACAGAACTCCCTTTTTTTTTCCTTTGTTCTTTTTTCCTGGCTTGGAAATAATAGGTCTTCAATCTGAGATTAGGAGAAAAGGAAACAACCAGAAAAGGAACCAGTTTGAACAAGGACAAGTTGCTAGACATGAACAACCCTCCTCCGCGCCCGCCCCCCCGCCCCATTGCAATCTAGTACTCTCACCTAGACGATGTTCTGTATGCTAGAGTAAGTGAAGGGGTGGAAAGAGAGCAGGGGGATTGTTCAAGACCACCAGGCCTAGGGAAAGCCAGGACAGAAAGCACAGGTTGGAGGGTGGGCTCTAGAGTCAGTCATCCCAGGGTCCGAGCATCCCTCTGTAGCAGCCAGATTTTACCGCTGAGTCTCAGTTTCCTCCTCTGTAACCTACAGGGTGGTTGTGAGAACCAAATAAGCAAATGCATATAAAGTGTTTGGCACAGTACCTAGCACATGGTAAGTATAAAAGATACCTATATGTAGAGAGCTCCCTTCTTTCCCTATATGAGGAGCATTGGGTGAAGATAAGGAAGAATTTCCGGGAGGTAAGCCTTATGAAAAGCCCCCAGCAGACTCTGAGCATGTTTGCAGTTGTCCTCATGTCCTAAATTAAGAGTTATGTTCACATAGGCTCATGTCTTCAGCAGCTCTGAGACACTAACGATAAATTATTCTTAACAGTGAAGAAGAAAAAAAAAAAAAAAGAAGACCCCAGCAGAGATGCCAACCTGGCTGAGATGGGGATGAGTTTCCCCCAGGGGCTAGTGCCTATACTTTATTTGTACATGTGAATACATGTGCATGAGAGCAGGTGTAAGGATAGGTAAGGAGGGGAGATACTCAGGTTTTTAAAGTAAGAATATGGCCTGAGAATATCTCCAGACCCCCTGGGCAGTAGCTACATATCAATCGGGTTTGTTAAGATAATTTAGGAATATTAAGGGACTTCCATTTGAAATCTACTTCATAGAAGTCAAAGTGTTGCAGTTGTCTGGAAACCATTTGTTTGTTCATTTATTCACCATTCATTCATTCATTTCATGATGCCCGGGCCTGGCAGGTTCCTCAAGTATTTGTGCCATGTCAGTCTTGGGAGGCTGGGTACACATGCAGAAAAAGAAACTATCCAGTTAAACCTGGGGGAGAAAAATCTGAGGAGAAGGCCAAAAATGACCTTAAAAATCTAGAGAAGGCTTTTATATAATTCAGTCTTGCCTATGAACCAGAGAAGTTGTGTATTTAAACCACAGCAGGAAGGATTCAGGCTAGATTTGAATTCAACAAATATTTGGCTGTTTTTTTTTTTTCCAAAGACTTCCTGAGATGGTTAAGCATAATCAGAAGCCCCTTTTGTTGCAATCTGGACTGCCTGGGGCAAGAGGTAAAGTAGGTGACCTCTTGAGGACCCTGCCAGGCTTGGGCATCTAGAATATTCCACTGGTTTGGTTGCTGACTTACTGTGAGACTTTGAGCAGATGACTAAGCATGACTGAGCCTCAGTTTTCCTCTCTATTAGATAGTGATGAGAGTGTCTTGTTTTGCTTCCTCTCTACTTTCCAACCCTTGAGAAGGATAAAGGAGCCCACCTCCCTAGAACTGTTTGGCTCTCTCTTTTCACTGGAGAATTCCAGTGGACACAGTCTGAGTCAACTGCCCTGGCTACCCCCAGCACATCCACCCTGAGTCCACATGTTCCTCCATTGCCCAAGAGTCCCAGAGCACAGTATGGGGGTCACTGTTTATTTCTGCCCATCCTGTGTGCCCTGTAGAAGCTGATTCTCCTGGGAAGCCAAGCTGCTTCCCTTCACTTCTTATTCATAGTACTTGTATTACCCAGCCTGGAATGCTCTTCTCCAAGTATATCTCATTCTGTCCTGACTATTCTAGTCATGTTTTTTTTTTTTTTCCTGGCCAGGTTTGGTTTTCTCTCCTTTCAGTTTTTAGAACTTGTCTGCAGCACACCCTTCCTCTTTCTATGCTTGCTTTAGCTAGCCCAGTTATGCTCCATGATCTGCTGTTGGTGCTTGGCAGCATTGGTGTAAGGACTATGGAGGGCTGGATCTGGGAATTGGGGGCATTTGTGGGAGATGGGAAAGGAGCAAAGGATGCTAGTGGTTAAGGGCTAATTCTTGGGACCAGAGAGAAAGATAACTCAGAAGACACAAGCAGGCAACCTTTATGCAGTGCCTCCTGTCATCTTGCCGTCCAACCCCCACATAGCTCTTTGTTCTACTCAGGAAAGCTAGAGCCTCAGTGGCAAGAAGATACTTGGGGAGGCCAATGGGCATTTGCTTGGGGCTGCCTCTACTCCCATGTCATACTAGGATCTAGGCTGGATAAGTTTGCATGTCTGTCCCCAGACTGGTGCCAAGATCAGGACAGAGGCTATGCAGAAGCTTCCTGGAATTGGAATGAGCTACAAAGGAAAAAGCTCTTTTTTAGGGGGCTGGGGATGGCTTGATATGAGCCATTCTCTGTTTTGCCATCCCCATTTCTACCTCCAGTTCTCAGAAGGGAGCAGGGGAGCAACCATAATCTGGAAACTAAATTGGCAATACATAGCAGAAATGGCCTGACAGGGCCTTCTGGAGAAGGGAATGCCTCTCTTCTCTGGTCAGCCTCCCATTAGAAGCTCCCCAGGGGGAAGGAGGGACCTGTAGCATCTGACCAGATGTGGAGGTCACAGAGGGAGTCCAGCCCCATGAGAATCAGCCCCTTCTGGGTTGCTGTCCCTGGGCTAGTGGGAGAGGGAGAGCCTGCCTCGGGGAATGTTTTATTCTTCTGGCCACAGCAGCCTAAGACCATGGTTTCCACATGTTTCTAAACAGGCCTGATTGTCCTCTGGAGTGATGTGTCACACAAAGTGCTGGAGCCAGAGTCCTGGCAGGAAGAGAATAGAGGGGAGACGAAGAAGCAGGCTTGTGGTGAGGGGTACTAAAACTCTCAGGGAGACGGGGCTAGTAGGGCTCAACCTGGGGAAGCCATGAAGAAACCTTGGTCATGGCAGATCTACTTACATGGGTAGAAGGGCACTGACCAGGGCTCCCCTTCTCCTGCAACCTCAACCCCCCCAACTCTAATCCTATGCTACCAAGGCCAAGAACCGTACACAACTTGAGTCAGAGCTGGGCAGCAGCTTACGAGCGTGCTGGTTCTGTCATTAGCTGTAATAGCAGCATCTCACCTGGCCTTTTATCTGAGACTCTCAAAGAACTTGACAGTACAGCAAAGGGTTATATTATCTTCCTATTACTAATGGAGAAATCAAGGCCCAGACGAGCTTGGCAACTTTTTCAGAGTTCATGGAGAGGCTGGCAAAAGGCTGGGAAGAGGCAGGTCTCTGGATCTTAGGTTTGTTGGCCTCCCTCCCCGCATCCTGGCAATGCTGAATGTGCCTGAAAGATGTAGGGATTGACTTGCACCCCAAACTGGTGAACTGAGAAGTTCATCCAACTTAGGAAGTAGGTTTTGGCTTCTTAGGTATCTCCCTGTTCATTTCTTTCTTCCGTAAGTTGTCAATATTGAATAATTAACAAGAGTAATAATTGCTGTAACTCACATAGCACTTCCTGTGAACCAGAGGATGTACGTGCTAGTATTACTTCCATTTACAGTTGAGGAAGCTGAGTAGTTAAGTAACTTTCAGGTCATAGAGCTAGTAACTGGTAGACTTAAGATTCAAACCCAAAAGTCTGGTACCATAGTTTTACCACAGTATTATATTACCATTCTGGACCATAACTGGAGCAGATCCCTTGTGTCAAGGCAGAACTCCAACCTCAGCTCTGAAGAGAGAAAGGCCTCCATCCCCTCTTTCTTCTTCAGTTGGGGAAGATTGATCAGGAGAGTGAGATCCTAGGAGCCTTGGCCCAGGCCTTGGTTATAGGGACATTGTGGAGGAGATTCCTGATTTGACAGTTTCTGATGCATCAGAACCTGGGACCTAGGAACAGGGGTGCAGCATCACCAACACTTACTCACCTTCTCCTCAATGTCAGACTATCTAAGAGCTGGGGGCAGAGGGGTGTCCCAGGCTACTGCTGCAGTGGCTAGCACAGCAAGGGTGTTCTTTGATAGGAGCCTGCTACCTTCACCTTGCAAGTGAGGGAAGAAGTTTTTCTCCTCCACAGTGCCCACCTCAGTGATGAGAATGCCACAGCACAGCCACAGGTGGCTACTTGTCCTGGCTTCCTGGAGAAGCCCAGAGACCCTGCCCCAGTCTGCGTTTTCTGGGGATGGAGGTAAAAGCCAGACTGGGGATCTGGTTGGGCCAAAGCTTGCTGTAAGGTCTAGGACAAGTCAGCTGGGCCATTGACAGGCCTCAATTTCCCCATGTGTGAAGTGAGTATGTTAGTACAGTGCTGAGTTCCTCCTCCAGCACTGAGGTCTGTGTGTGGCTCCTCGTTCTTAGGTGCCTAAGAAGGAAAGTATTTTGGGAAATGCCTGGGTATCTCAAACGTGAGTGGTGGGCAGTGGTGGCAGAAAATAATGGGAAATTGTGCTAAGCAAGGTTGCCAGCCCTTTCTATTACATGCTTCTACTTCAGCTTTTTGTAACTTTTCTGCAAAGTTCATGGTTTGGGGATTTTTTTTTTTTGGTCATTTTTTCCATATTTGGTTATGGCCTAGAGCAATGATTTTTGGAAAGATAGTGTAAAAAACCCTTTCAGCTATTTGTGAGCATTGCAAACACCCACAAAAAATATCCTTTTTCCATTTAGAAGAAATAACAACTTAGTTATGTTTTCCTGAGTTTTGGGAGCTCAAATAACTCCCAAACAACTCCAAAGACTTCAAACTTGGCTAGTAATTAATCCTTAACAAAGAGGACTGTACAGTGTGTGCTCTGCAAAGTTTGGGAAAGAGAGGTTTCAAATTCAAAAAATTAACAATGGGCTCGGCGCCTGTGGCTCAACGGGCTAAGGCGCCAGCCACGTACACCTGAGCTGACGGGTTCGAATCCAGCCCGGGCCCGCCAAACAACAATGACGACTGCAACCAAAAAATGGCCGGGCGTTGTGGCGGGCGCCTGTGGTCCCAGCTACTTGGGAGGCAGAGGCAAGAGACTCACTTGAACCCAGGAATTGCACATTGCTGTGAGCTGATGATGCCACGGCACTCTATCCAGGGTGACAGCTTGAGACTCTGTCTCAAAAAAAAAAAATTAACAATGCTTGCAAAAGCTCAGGATTCTTTCATTGCTTGCTGACTCCAGCCCCTATACAGCAGCCCCTTTCTAGGAAAGCCAGAGTATATCCCCAAGTCTCACATGGGAGTGACTTGGGAGCAAGGTGGCCACACCTTTTGCTTGAAGATGCTAGTTGTTGCTGTTCCCACTCTGGTGGCCTATTTCATAGACTTACAGACTGAGGCTGTGCAAAGTTGGAGTCATGCCTAGTACTACCTAGTAAGATGAATTACACTGACCTTTGGAAAGCTTATATTGGGCATCCTTATCCCACGAAACTTTCAGGAGGTACCTGACATTCTGAGCCCAGGAGTCCAGGGAAGTCATTGGTTCTGAGGTCCGGGACCCACCAGAGTGAGAGGCCAGAAGGAAGCGTGCAATGAGGGCTCAAGGTGCCGTAGGAAGTATGGGGCAAGGCAGCACTCCTTGAGTGAGCAAGGCAACACTCCTATCAGGCCACATCCTCTGAACCACATCCGTCAGAAACCAGTACTTGGGGCCTCTCCTTAGTCATCGTCCCCTTCCAAATCCTTCTTGGTTGCTTCTTTTGAGCACTTTATCCTGCTTACTCTGGGGGAATGCTAGTGCCAACCTGGAGGACTTGCTATCTTTTAATTGCTTTTCTTTGCTCTGATACCTGCACATCACTTCCTGCAGCTCTTGACAGTGAGCACCTTAACTCCAGGAAGGAGGCTCTCTCATTCTGCATATCAAGGCAGAGACTGGAGCTGGTGGTTTGGGAGGTGGACCAGAGTGGGGAAAAGGTGGCAGTGTGTAAAGAACACTAGATTCCTGATGCCTGAAATCTGATATACTGGAGCTATGACTGACTCCCTCCCTGCCCCTGCAGACCTCTCCTTCTTTCCTTCTTGGCTACCTAACCTGGGTAGCAAGTGGCTGGGGGTGTATCCCCTGTACTGCCCTTTCAGGGTCAGGACTCTGACTTGCCTCTTGTTCTCAGGATTCTTTAAATGAATGTGCACATACATATAAACACACACAAATACTACCACCTCCCATTTTGGACTGGGGCATGGTGACCAACTAAATCTCATCCCCATGGAACAAGAGAATGCATTGATTCTGGTGTGGACCAAAGCCAGATGTGAGAAACTACTTGGCCAACCATGGGAGCCTGCAGCCTGGGGCTACATGACCAAGGAAGGTGTACAGACAGGTGTGGACAGAGGACCTTGAGAGGCCCTACCAGCTGGGAAGGTTGAGCACAGACCCTAAACCTGCCTACCAGCCAATGCCAGGATATCATGTTCTCACATCTGGTTCCACATCTGGAATCAGCCAGATGTTCAATTCAAAATGCTGATGAGGCCCACCCTGATTGCCTCAGGGTGAAGGCAGTTCGGTGACACTGCCTTCCTACCCCTGTCATCTCCTCCAGATGGTAACCTGCTTTTCAGCTTGACTTCTTTGGGCATATTTGCTGTACCGTGAAGCTAGGGAGGAGTTGACAGCTGCCTGGGTGAAGTCTTGCCTCAGACCCTTTGTCAAGCACTAGAACCTGCCAATTGGGATTGCAACACTTGCTATTCTGCTGCTTTAGCTTTTCTATCTGATGGTCACATGGCCACTGTTCCCAGCTCATGACCCTTTCCTGGTAAATCAGAGTAGGTGCTCATCAAGAGAGGCCACTCTTCTCCTCTCCATCCCTAGAACCCACCCCTGGCCGATCCAGGCCATCATGTTCTCTTCACACCTTCAGACAGGAAGGAGCAGGAACCAGCAACCCCTGCTGGGGACTCTGGAGGATGCTGGAGAGGTCACAGTCTGACTCTTCCCTCAGAGAGCTTAAGAGTCTTGTGGCTAGGCCACTCAAGAGCACTTAGAAGGAAGTCAAAGTCATGTACTACATGAATGGTGTTCCCTGGAATTGCAAAAGGTCAGAGAAAGGAGAGATTACTGTGAGCTGGGGCTCAGGGAAGGTTTTCTGGGTAGATGCTAACGGGCACCTACAGGGAAAACTATGGAGCCGCCCAACCTGATTCTTTAGGTGCCCATATTATGCATTGTGCTGGGAGAGGGAACTGGACACCACTGATTGTTGATAGTGATTCCTGTGAGCTGGAGAGAGAGAAATGGACCGAGGGGGCACATGTGGATGAGGTGAGGTAGTGGCTGAAAGGCACACATTCGCTTCTTTTCCTTATTGGTTTGGGCTCCCTTCCTCAGCCTCTAGAACCAGCTGCATAGTGAGTCACCCCTTTCTCCTCCTGTCTCACCATCTGCTTCCTCCTTTGGTAAGAGCTCACCTGTGCAGGGCTTTCACTTGCACTCTCAGGTGCAACAGGCAGGTGGACAGATGGCCTGAGTCTCCCCTTACAGAGGAAGATCCTGAGGGTGAGGGCATTTCAGTGGCTTGTCCTGGGTTGCATGCTGCTAGGTGCTGACCCAGCATTCCCCTCTCTGAAGTAGAGCAGGCCTCTTACACCTCACAGACTCTCACTTTGTCACTTTTCTCCTCCTACCTCAATGCATCAGACTTGCAGAAGCGCCCCCTCTGAACATGACACAGGGTAGTCCACAGTCTGCCTCAAGAATGTCGAATAGGCATCTGCTTACTGTGTCCTACCTCGCTGAAGAAAGGGAATGTGAGAAAGCACTGGGGACAAATCTGACAGATGTGAAATAGTTAATAACAGCCCAAGTGCCTTGTGTTAAGGTCAGAGTGAGCACTACAGCACCTCCCATGATACCCCATTGCCCGCTGGACTGGGCCCCAGCATCTAAGCCTAGCTCACACAGCCTTTCCCAGTCTGGCTGTGCCAAACCTCCCCAGCTGCAGCTTTTACCATTTCTTCTCCCCGCCCATCCTCCTGAACTCCTTGGAGTTTCCAGAGCCACCGCCCTCTGGCCTCTACCCATGCTCTTCCTCCTCTTTGCGCACCTCTCCCTTCCTCCATGCTGCTAACTGCTGTTCAGCTTTTGGGTCCCCACCTGTGCATCATTTCCTCTGAGAAGGGTTCCTTGCTGTCAGTGTCGAACTTCCCTCTGTGCCAGCATGGTGCTCGGGGCATGTGTGCTCTGGGCCCAGCACTTGCAGGCCTCTTATCACTGCCTTTCACTGTTTGACTCCTTCCAGACTGTAAGCTGTTTGACTTAGGACACACTCTTTTATTCCCCTCTGCCTCCCTTCTGCCTGCATGGTACCTAGCCTAGTATAGGGTGCCCCACAGATATTTGTGAACAGAAATGAATTGAGCAGGCAGATGTGAGAAGTAGAGTGATGACAATCTTGGGTGGGCAGAGAAGGCAGAACTTGGGCTCAGATGGAAGGTAATGACTAGAACAATGACAATAATAATAGGTAACATTGCTATGTGCCAGACTCTGTTCTGTCTGTTCCAAACATTTTCTAATTTTATCCTTATAAAAACCTTGTGAGCTAGGAGTTATTTCTCTCTCAATTCTACAGGTGAGTGAAATGTCAAAGGGGAATAATAATGAGTTGGTAGAAATGAAAAGGCTTTTTAGGTTAAGAAAACTGCATAAGCAAAGAGGGTCTTGGCAGGATTCGTGCAGAGTGGAGAGTAGCTGGGGCAGAGGGCTTGGTTTGGAGAAGAATGGGAATGAGAATTGTTGACGTCCAAGGTTGCTAAATCACAGAGAACCTTTACATTTGGGCTTGGAAGTTTATCTAGATTGAGGCATTGGAGAAGCCATTGGGATTTCCTCAGCAGGGGATGGGTAGGGTTGGGTCTGGTCATGGTGTGAAAGATGAATTAGGAAGGACAAAATAGGCAAGACAGCCAGAAGGAGAGTGTCAGCATTATGTCCCACCCTCCCTGCTCCTCCAGCCACTTGAATTCTCTTTCATCGCTACCCACTCTGAGTGCTGCCATGGGTGACCTTGGGACCTCAGGGATAGACAGCTGCTGCAGGTCTCCCAGGGACTCAACCTGCTCCTCTCTGGTTTGGCTGAGGCTGGCTGCACAGTGCTGTGACCGTGACCTGGGCTGGGCTGAATTTCTCCTCCATGGTCACTTGTGCTAATGAGAAGCAGTTGTGCTTGCCACAATCCTGCACAAGGCAGGGGAGAGGGCTACTAGCCTGGCCCTCGGCTTGTTCTGTCTGTCTCCCACCTCTCTCTGCTGTCATTCCTACCCCCCCCCCCCGCCCCGGTGAACAGTCTACCTGCCCTCAGTGCTGCCCCATTCTTTCTGGTTCTCTTTTTGCAGTGCATGAGAAACTGCCTGGAGGTGGGGTGGGATTCCACAAGAGCCCGTAAGCCTGCAGTTGGGGATCCCTTTCACAGCTTCCTCCTGCTACATACACCCCTTTCTTCTCTTTCTCCCTCTTATCTGATGAGGAGCTTGGACCACTTGGGCTCCAAGGTGCTTTTGGTTCCCATGTGATTTTTCTCTTTCATTCTTCCTTTCTCTGTTTTCAGCTTGTCCTACACTTAACAGAGCATGTCCTTTCCTCTCTCATCATCTAGCCAAATTCCTCCTATCTTTTGAGACCCCATGTCATCCAGGAAGCCTTTTGTGACCACCCTACCTTATCAGTGTTCCAGAAAAAGCTGTCTGGGCCGTAGCCCAGTGCCACCAGGTAGTGAGGCAGCCTGGCCAGTGATATTCTTGCTTTGAGACTTGTAGCTTGTCTAGTTAATTCCTCAGGATTTGGGGGCTGGGAGAGCAGTTATGGTCAAGGGTAGAGTGAGGATGAGAGTGGGGAGGACAGACGGATATCCTAGTGCCTTCCCTGCTGGGAACATCCAGAATACCTGGTTTAATGAAGGCAGAGGAAAGAGGCCCAGAGTTTTTCTCTGGGTTACCTCTTTCTTCCAGCTCTTCCCAGACTTAGGAGCCCCTTTCCCCCTAAATCCATTAACCCTTAAACCTCAGTCTCAAAGGCTCCTTTCCACTATGTCCATGGCTTTGAGCTTATAGTAGCTCTCTCTGGCTGGCAGGAGCTATACTTCCAGCTCAACACCCCCTTCTCAAAAGCACAAGAGTGGCCAGTATCCAGGGTCAAGGGTTAGCCCAGACTCCCTCCCTAGCTCACTCCTCCCCACCTCAGAAAGTGTGGCAGAGGCCCACTGACAACTCTTGAGGCCTTGCTGTTTCTTCTTCTCTCTTTATTGAGGCCTTTTTTTATAGCGATGCTGTTGATAGTGCACATATTCCAGAGTAATATGTTCAGGATTAGGTCGCACAATGAGGTTATGACTTCCTCCTGTGTAGCCCCCCCTAGGGGAACATGCCCTCCATCTGGCCGGCACACATCTGGCTCAGGCTCACAACTGGCCAGATGTTGCATCCCTCTGAACCTAGGCCTGCAGCCTCTTCTGCTAGGAGCTATAACTGCATACACACGTGCACACACGCACACATCCCTCCCCATAGCCAGCACTGAGGTCATCTGGCACTCTGAGCGGGGGAGGAAGGAGCTTGGCCTTGGTGTGATTATTCCTGCTCCACTCCAGTGTGGTAGGGCAGGCAGGCTGTTGGGACACATCTGTAAATATCAGGTTCCCTGCTTCCAGCCCAGACAGGCTAGTGGAAAGGACCCACTGAAAACCAGGCTCTGAATCTGGAGGCTTCCCCCACCCCATCCAGGGACCAGCTGCTCTTAGCAAATTCTTTGTGTACTCATTTTGAGGTGATCTGGGGACCTAGGTCACATAAGTTCTCTTGTCTCATGCTGAGGCTCCCCTCTGCACTTTTCTTCTGCCCACCCACCTTCTTCCCCCTATCCCCTTGTCTTATTTTCTTCTCTCCCCTTTCTCACCTTCTGTAGTCACAGATTCTGCAGTTTAAAGGATGAAGAGCACACAGGCTGGCCCTGGACCCTTAAATAATTGAGATGTGATCTGCCAAATTTGTTTGCCCTTTGGTATTGTCAGATCTGGGCAGGGGGAGCAGGGTAGAAATAGGAAACCACATTTATTGGGTGCCAACTATGTGTCAGGCACTGAGCAAGGTGCTTTACATACATTATCTTGGTTAATCCTTACAACTACCCTGCAAAGTAGATATTATTATCTTGTGTTTTACACATGAGGAAAATGTGGTTCAGAAAGGTTAAATCTCTTACCCAAGGTCACATGGCTAGAAAGGGCAGAATTCCAAAGCTAGTGTGTTTGACTACACATCATATGCCTTTATACCATGCTGTCTTCCTCGTGACTTAGTTGGTAAATGTCTCTGCCCATCTGTAGGTCCTCCTTCCTGGCTAGGGCCTTCCTTGGGTCTTTAGGGATAAGACCCTGAAGCTGTAAGCTTTGTCATTCCTGCCAGTGCTGCCTAGAGAAGCCAGGAGGAGGGTGCAGAGAGAGGGTGCTGGGCTGAGACTTCAGCATTGTAACCAGTTGGGTTTTTGCATGGTTGGTTAAGGGCATATGGGTTTGAGGTCTCAGAAATACAATTCAGAGTTGAGAAAGCTGGGTGATGAAGGATAAAAGGCAGGCTGATGGGATGAGGAGGCGTCTGTGGGGAACTTGGGAGTTTTCCATGGACTATGGGACAGAAGGAAACACATTAGAGGGAAAGAAGGGAGCCACAGAGCCCAGGCTGCTATTGTCACCTTATCCCAACGGTCTTCCAAAAGGCTCCCAGCAGATGAACATTCCAAGGACCTTTCAGGGTCCCCTCTTTGTGACCACAGAATGTGGCATCCTAGAGAGTCAGCAGGGGGTAGACAAGTATCCTCCAGCCTGACCATGATTGACAAGGTCCTCATGACAGCCTTAACATTTGACCACCCTGGGCTTAGTGAGGAACAATGGATGGCCTCACCCCTGCCTCCCAGCACATAGCCAGTCATATACACAGACATTGTTCTGTATTTCCATGCCTTAACCAAAACCAACATTTTAGAGATGAAACTGAAGCACAGAGGATGAGTGACTTGTCCAAGGTCACATAGCCAGCAAATTTCTATCTTATCCTTTTTAGTCTGCTTCCAGAGCTTGGCCCACAATAGGGAGGTGACAGCATGGGGCAGTGGAAACCAGCACAGGTTCTTCCTCTTCTCTGCAGTGTGACAGCACCTTAGAACCACAGTTTCCTCTTCAGTGAACTTGCATTATTTGCAATGATGATTAGAGACAACATAGCAAGGGCTCAATGAATATGAGCTATTATTGGCAGCAGTAGCCAGGATACTGGCTCAGCTAGTAGTCAGGGTGCAGCTAGGATGGGGGCTAGGAAAGGGGCTGAGTGGTGGGCTGGTGTGGTGGCCATGGTAACCAAAGTGATTGTAACAATTATTTGTGAATTGAACCTCTATTTGGGGGACTAGAGTAGTCCATCCAGATTAGGTCTCTCAGAAAGTCCAGAGCTGAACTTCTTTCCCACCACCTTTCCCCTACCACTCTAGTTCTGGTTTTCCAGCAAACAGCTGTTCACAACACAGCTTTGGGACCAACAACTTCCTAGAGAGGTAAGAATGGGAAAGTTCTCTTTTTTTTTTTTGAGACAGAGCCTCAAGCTGTCACCCTGGATAGAGTGCTGTGGCATCACAGCTCACAGCAACCTCCAATTCCTGGGCTCAAGCAAGTCTCCTGCCTCTGCCTCCCAAGCAGCTGGGACTACAGGTGCCCGCCACAACGCCCGGCCATTTTTTGGTTGCAGCCACCATTGTTGTTTGGCGGGCCCGGGCTGGATTCGAACCCGCCAGCTCAAGTGTATGTGGCTGGCACCTTAAGCCCGTTGAGCCACAGGCGCCAAGCCGGAAAGTTCTCTTTTGATTTCAGCAAAAGGAGAGAGATTAGCTCTGTCCACATCAGGGAACTTTTTTTGTTGAAAGAAGCTAAATCTTTTACAGACGGCATATTATACCCCAGGGGATGAGGAAAATATTGGAATGCCCAGCACTCTGTTCAAGCTCCCAAGAGATGGGAAAACCCTCCAACTCACCCCTAAGTGAGTCAAAATGATTCTGCCAGTCAGAGAAGGGGCCAGCATTGAACATCTATGTCTGTGGCTTTGAGAGTTTGGTCTCTGGTGTGCAGCTCACTTCTGCTGACCTTCTAGGGGGACATACTGGAAGTGCTGAAACAGAACTTAAAAGTTATAGTTCAAAGACAGCTATACTCTAGGGAGCCTAAAATGCTTCCTCTACTAATGATTCTTTGAAATAATCATTTTAATCAGGTTTCCCTTAGGAAGAATCTGGGACACCACTCTTTTAACAAATTTTAATTTGTGTTTTTGTCACAGACATGCCAGTTGTAGTAGCTTTTCAGTATTTAGACAGAGGTGGGAGCCATGCAAATGATGTAGCAATCCTGGGTGTCCTTTGGGAAGCCTCTTCCCTTGGCCAGCCCCCTGTCCAGGCTTTGAGGTAAACAGGGCTTGTATAGAGGAAGTTGGTAAATGTGGACACCTAACCATAGCCAAGTACCTAGAAGGGGCTTATTTAGAAGCAACCACCTATGTATAAACCTGAGAGTCTTGACTTTTGAAGGCTTGAGGAATTGTCTCTGCGCCAAATAGCAGCCAGACTGGAATCATCCCTTAGTCTAAGACAGCGGTTCTCAACCTGTGGGTTGCAACCCTTTTTTTTTTTTTTTTTATAATATATGTATTTTATTATTCTTCATTACATTATTTCCCTCCCCCACCCCTCCGTGGTAAGACAGAATTGATTTACAGAAAAGAATACAGAAAACACCAAAGCTCCTGGTAGAGGGAGAGATTTCAAGTGGGGAGAGAGA
>CAUYRH010025536.1:0-20819 GCA_963574655.1 Perodicticus potto
ATAGATGTTAACTATTGAAATCTCTTCATATTGTGTGTTTCTATAACCAGTATATAGTATCCATTTTTGTCTTTCATTGTTTTTGTTGGTTTGAATCCAATTGTATCTGCATATAAGATTGCGACCCCAGCTTTTTTCTGCTTTCTATTTGCCTGGAATACCATTGCCCATCCCTTCACCATGAGTCTCATTTTATCCTTTGAGGTATGGTGAGTTTCTTATAGGTAACAGATATCTGGCCTGAGTTCTTGTATCCAGTTGGCCCACCTATGCCTCTTTAAAGGAGCGTTCAAGCCATTCATATTAATTGAGAAAATTGATAGACGTGGCAGAGATTTTGGTCATCTTGTTTTTCAGAAGTCCAGAGTTTAATTTTATGCCTCTTACCACTGTAGAATCTAGGCTTTGTTCTTTAATTTCTGAATGATAGCTGGGTCATAGATGAGATCAAGAAGGAAAGCATTAGATTTCTGCAACAAAAGGATAATAAAGCCCCAAAATATCAAAATCTGTGAGATACTGCAAAGGTAGTCCTTAAAGGGAAAGGTGGTTTGCCCTCCTGTTGATTGCTATGAAGAATGAGTCTGTGTATTTCTTGTAGAGCTGGTCTAGTTATGACAAATTTCCTCAGCATGTGGATGTCAGTAAAGTATTTGATTTCTCCATCAGAAATGAAACTCAGTTTAGCAGGGTATAAGATCCCGGGTGGGAAGTTGTTTTGTTTAAGCAGGTTGAAGGTCAATGACCATCCTTTTCTGGCTTGGAAAGTTTCGGCTGAATGATCTGCAGTCGTCCTTACACTTTTCCCTTTGTAAATAATACTTTTCTTATGCCTAGCTTTTTGCAGAAGTTTCTCCTTCATATTAACATTGGCAAAATTAATTACAGTGTGTCTAGGAGATGCTTTGATTGGATTGAGTCACGCTAGGGTTCTGAAACTATTTACTTTCTGAATTTCTGTCTCTCTTGCAATACTTCTCTCCACTATAACATCTTGGAGCAACAAATTAGTGCCTTTGGGACCATCCTCTGCTCATTCAGGAATCCCTATAATTTGGATGTTTGATTTCTGGGAATGATCTCATAACCTCAGGGAATATTCTATTCTTTTTCTTCTTTTTCTGTCTCTTTGAATGCTTGGGATATTTCAAAAGTCTTGTCTTTATTTTTCTGCACACTGATTAACTCTATTTATGGGGGTCTCTACTGCATTTTGAAGCAACTCAAATGTCTTTTTCAATTCCTTGAGCTCTGCTATATCTTTCCTCAATATGTCCATACCCTTGGTGACTTTGTCTTTGAATTCATTAATATCTTGAGATAATTTTTGACTATTTTTTGGTTCTGTTTTCATATTTTCCTCCATTCTAATTATTTTACTTGCCATCCATATTCTAAATTCTATTTCTGACATTTCACCAATGTCTCTGTGGATAGAATGTTCTGATGTATTTTCTTTGCCATCCCCAGGAGGCATTGATTTGCTCTGATTTTTCATGTTGCCAGAGTTCTTCTGTTGATTCCTCCTCATGAGTATTTTCAGCTTCTTCCTCTTTATATCTTTTTAATATGTTAATAATACTTTTTTAGTTGAATTGATAGGTTGTCCCTGATAAGTCCACTCCTCACTGTTGCAGTGCCACTGCCCCCTAACAAAGGCAGACAAATGTTGAATTTGTAGCCTCATACAGTGTCTCCAGGGGGACAAGAATCATTAGACAGTCCTGGTCCAGAATTTCAGTCAAAATTTGCTCTGCCAGCTCTTGCTCCACCTCCAAAATCAAGCTCATGAGGCTGCCCAGCTGACAGTACTGGCCCAGAGTTCAGGGGAAATGCTTGTGTGCTGGGCACCATCTAGCCAATTGAGTATTGAGGGCCACAGCTCTGTGGACAGTATAGGCCCAAAGCTTAGACAAAATCACTAAAGTACCAGGCACCACCTGCCCAGTCAAGCTGAGTGGTCTGCCGCCCAGTGGGGGTACAGGTCTTAAGTTCAGATAAGAGTTGCTGAGGCACCAGGCCCCACCTACCCAATTGAGCTCAGACTGTCCTGCCTGGTAGAGGCCAAAGGTCCAAAATTCAGTCCAAAATTACTTAAACCCTGGCCTCACCCACCCAGTTGAGCTTAGAGAGCCTTGCCTAAAAGAGGCCAAAAGTCCAAATTTCAGGCCAAAGTCACTTAGACACAGGTCTGTCCACCCTATCGAGCTCAGAGAGGTGTGCCTGGTGGAAAGGGCAGGTCCAAAGTTCAGTCAAAATTCAAAGTCATTTAAGCCCTGGCCCCTCCCACCCATTTGAAATCAGAAGTTGTGCTTGAAGGCAGAGAACAGATCTGCCTGAGAATCCCGAGGAGCTGGAGATGGGTAGTTTACTCTCTCCCCACCAAAGTTTGGACTGCCTTGCTACTGTTCTCACACTGCATCCTAGCAGCTGACCGACTTCCTGAGCTACTCAGTGAGCTTGCCACACACTCTAAACTCTACAAGGGCAGTCCTTCCAGCAACTAGGGTGGGGCAAGTGTGATCTGGGTGTTCAAGATTGCAGGAAAAATATTTGGTCTCTTGTACTAGACAGAATAGGGCCTGGGATCAGTGGTGGGACCTCAATAATGAGGAAGGACTGGGAATCAGTGAGTGCTATCCTCACATGGGATAATGTGAGCAGACTTTTGGACCGTTTTCGCTGGCAGGCTGGTCACCCACTGAGGAGCTCCCATTTGTGGGGAGGGTTCTCCCTTCCTCTGGGAGCTTGGCTAGTACCTATTGTTTTTCTTCTACTTTCTTGTTTTTGCTGCTTAATGCAGTCTGGGTGATGTGTACCTGCAACACTCCTCTCAGCATGGAGCTCCTCACATTTGACTTCCTTCCACTTAAATCCCATATCTCTCCCTTTAGGCATAAGCCTCTGGCAAAAGCTGCTTCTAGTCAGCCATCTTCCCACTATGTTTATCTTTTTATATTGTGATCTATGTGAAATACTTGAACAAATTAGAGGAAGGATTCTACAAGTTTTAACTCCTATATTTCATTAAACATGAATATTTTTTGAGAAAAATATTTTCATAATTAATAAAAGATATTTTCCTTAGTGTTAGTAATAAAATAAAATCTAAGACATTACATACATGTTAAGGAAGGAAAAATAAGCCAAGCCATATGGTACATTTAGAAGAAATGTATTCACCCTCTCTTTGAATTAAGCAATAAAATAAAAAGAGGCCAGAAGATTACTTGTGGGCATAATAAATGGACTATTTGGAAGCTCTGACAAAAAAAATATGTGAATTTCAGATACAGATAAAAATTTAAGAAAATGGTCGTGCATATAATTTTCAGACCAATTAAGTAGCCCTACCAAATCCCTGTTTTACTGTTATAATTAAGTCCTAATTAAGTAGTTTTTAAAAATAGTATCATTTACTTCTGGATGAGCCACTTATGTATCAATTTATATTTATAATTCTGAGTAGAAACATGACTATCAAAATCATCACTTCTAATAATATGACAGACTAAATATCATAACTTCTCTCCTTCCAAAGACATTTGAAAATGTTGGATAAAATATTAATATTCATCCCTTGGGTGTGTACCTTTTTCTCAGATAACAAACAAGGTCTTTAAATAATTTTCATTAGTTGCCTCACATAACAGAGATCATTTAAATTATTAAAAAATCTCCACAATTATATTTATTTCAAATATAAAAAAGCCTTTCCCAGATTCTCAAAACAAAAGAAATTTTGAGTCTCCCTTTCATCTCCAAGGTCCTACCACGATGGTTTTCCTGTATGGAACCAGAACTAGAGTAGAAAGATTTTGCTTGAAGGCAAACAAGTTAGGAGAGACATGCAGCATGACGCATATGGGTATCATTTCATCGGGACCCACACACTCATATATCTGTTAGAAACTTATATTTCTCAATACTATAGTGGACAATAACCAGTTCACCTTGGCTTAACTAGTAAGGGGGTTTAGTAACCTATGCAAGTAGGATGTCTAGGAGTCAGGTGGACTCTAAAGTTGATTTAATTTTATAGGTCTATGATGTCACTGGGAATATAACTTATTTCCCTACTTCACTCAGCTTTTTGTGGGTTCAATTATCCCATAGGTACCTTCTTTTGTGATTGCAACATGGCCACCAACAGCATTTGGAGCTATTCAATTTCTCATTTAAACATAGAGAGAATAGAAGGAAGAGAGAGATGTCAGTGTAAGATCAAGACAGAGATGGAGAGAGCATATAACTACATGTGCTGCACACACTATTTTGCAACAGTTTCATACCCATCATAAAATTAAAGCTATTGCTTAGACATGATTACAATGTCGAAGAAAAAAAAAAGTAGGAAAGAAAGAAAACAAACCTGAAAAAGAGTGAGAATACACTAATTGGTTTAAGCCAGAAATGTTCCATCCAAACAAACCTGAAAAAAAGTGAGAATACACTAATTGGTTTAAGCCAGAAATGTTCCATCCTTGGATCTGAAAGATCTTTCCCACCTAAACATCAAGACTGGAAAATTCAGAGTCTTTTTGAAGGAGGGAGATAGAACTGGGTGCTGATGAGACACATGCATGAAAGACAATGTGTATTTCAGCAAATGAACTTAGATTATTATAGTGGGTCAATTCTCATGTGAGACATCCAATATGTCTTTCCAAGATGTTCCAATTGTAGAGAGGGGAATGGAAAGTTGAGACACATGATAAGGAACCACGAAGTTTTCTTCCTTAACTCATCCGAAAACTAGTTTTATTTTGTATTAATATATTAATAAGTATGCCATCCTATCTTTTTAATGCAGATAAAATAAATTGTTTTGTAGCAGTTACATATTAATGGCAACCACTCATAGAAGTATGGAAGCTTGAAATTTAGATGTAAAGTTTGAAAGAAAAAAATTTAAAATTAAGGAATATATAGAAATAAGCTTTATATTGGCTAAGGATCACAGGAAATATTTTTCATTATTCAAAGCAATGTCAATTTGTTAATCTTTGAAGCAATTCTACATGTTTTCATTAAATTTTCATTTCAATCCATGTAACATTTATGTTTTATAAATGTCACAAAAAGGTCTTATTTCAAATTGTGCTTTAACTTTCTATAGCCAGCTATTTTCTCTAGCAACACCTACTACAAATAACTTTTCCCCTAAAAATAACAAGCTTTTCCCTTTGGTTTGTATTTTCTTTTATGACCCAATTAACTTTAAATTAAGTAGACTTTATGATGAAAGAATGCCAGCAAATTGACATATAAATAAAGTTATAAATAGACTCCCCAAGGATGAACAATGAAATCTGTCACTGCAACCCATTTTTAAAAACCAACTGTTATGCACATGGTAGAAAAGATTTTGTTACCAATAGGAGATTGTCTTCTATTTGCAGTAGTTCCAATTGTGTTGGAAAATTAATTTTCTTTTTTCCTGAAAAACAGAACTTTTTTTGCGATATAACATGGATATTGACCAAATCTCTAATTTTAACTCACACCTTTGGGAATTTTGGTATGAAAAATTTCATGAGACATTGGCTTTATACATGCTATAAAATTAGAACTGAATCAGCTAGATTTATAGCACCTGTTTTGGAAGAAATGCCACTTATCTTTAGGGAGAACCTTTTCAGTACATATTTTTTGTGAGTATCAATTAATATGTGTATAAACGTTTTATTTTTGAACAGTTTTAGTTACAGAAAAAATGTTAAGAGAGTACAAAACTTTCTTATATACCCAGAACATTTCTCCAATCATTAATTTAGTATGTAGCATGGTTCATTTGTCACTCAATGAACCAATATTGAAGGATTATTATGAGTGTAAGTCTATACTTCATTAAGGTTTCCTTAGTTTTTTCTAATATCCTTTATCTCCTTCAGAATCCCATCCCACATACCACATTACAGTTGGTAACTCTGACTTCTTGGGCTCTTGTAGGCTGCGACAGTTCCCTCAGACTTTGTTTTTAATGGCCTGAGCAATTTTACACAATAAAATATATTCAGGATTCCTCTCTATTGGAATTTTATGATAATTTTCTTGTGATTAGAACAGGGTTCTAGATTTAGCAGAGGAAGGCAACAAAGACATATATGCCATTGTTTAGCACATTATTCCAAGAGCCCATATTAACTATATATTTCACAATTATTAATACTGACCTTGGCCACCTTGATCTCCTGGCTGAGGTAGTGTTTGTCATGTGTTTGCATGGTTAAATTGCTCTTTTTTTCCCTTTATTTAAACATACTTTATTATTTTTATTTATTATTCATTGCTATTATTTCTCATTTAATATTTTGTTGTAATTTTCATTTATTCATTATGTTTTATATTTATTACTTTAACATACTTCATTAAATTAAGAAAATACCTGATAGTGGTGGGCAGTTTTACATTATAAGTAGATGTTCAATAAATATTAAAATTTTGATCTACGCTCTTGCATATAATCTTATCACTTTTCTCTTTATCCTATATATGTAACAAATTATATTGATTAATTTTTTTCAATTCTTAAACATTTTGCATTCTTCACGTAATCTCAATTCAGTATAATATAGAATTATTTTACATTCTGCTGTGTCTTATTTTCTAATAATTCTATTTCTACTTAGAAATTTTTTCTAAGCTCATGAGAGTGAAGGATCTAAAATTTTTATTTGACCTTAAAATTTGATCAACTAGTTGACCTTGTAAAACAAGGTCAGCAGTAGTTCCTCCTTTGTGTTCCCTGTACAAGTTTATATAATATTGTTTTACATATTTCATAAATGTTTGGAAAACTCATCACTGCAGCCATCATCGACCTTACAGATTTTATTGTGGGACTTTTGTCAACTAAAAATGTTATTGCTTTAACAGTTGAAAGAAATTTAAGCTCTTTTATAAGTCAGTTTAGGTAAATTTTGCTTGTTTTGGAATTTTCCCGTTTTATCCAAAGTTTCAAATTTACAGCATAACGTATGCCTTTTATGTCTTTAAAATATAAGACTATCTCTCCTTTATTATTTCCTATCAATAATATTTTGTCTATTTCTATATTTTTAAACTGATTTTCTAGAATTTTACAATTTTATGAGCCACTTAAATGAGGTGAGGTTTGTTTGGGTTGATTTTCTCTGTTTTATACAGATTTTCTATTTCAGGACTTATACGCTTACCTTTTTTTCCTTCCATATGCCTTCTTCACTTTAATTTTTTAAAGTATCTTTTCTGTTGGTGGTGGTGGCTCATACCTGTAATTTTAGCACACTGGGAGTCTGAGGTGGGAGGATTGCTTGAGTCCAGGAGTTTCAGACTTGCTCAAGCAACACCAAGACCCTGTTTCTATTAAAAATAGAAAAAAATACCACAGTGTGGTGAAGCGTGCCTGTGGTCCCACCTACTAGAGAGGCTGAGTTAGGAGGATGGCTTGAACCTACGATTTTGAGGTTGCATTGAGCTAAAATAATGCCATTGCACTCTTCCCAGAGTAACAGAGTGAGACTTTGTCTAAAAAAATAAATAAATAAATTCCTAGATATGCTATTTTCTTTCTTGCTACTGTAAAAGTTATTTTATCTTTGATTTGATTCTCAGCTTTACTGTTGGCATATATGAAAACTACTGATGTATGTATATTGATTTTGTAACCCAAGAATTTCCTGAATTTATTTATCAAATCCAGGAGTCTCTTGGCTTAGCATTAGGATTTTCTAGATATAAGATAATATCAACAGCAAAGAGCAATTGTTTGACCTCTTATTTCCCCTTCTGGATACCTTTTATTTCTTTCTTTTGCCTGATTGATTGCTCTGGCCAGGACTTCCAGTACTATGATGAATAGAAGTGGTGAAACACTTAAAAATATTGACCTCAGAAAATATTTTATGAGGAGTACCTCCTGGCAATTGAAACAACACCAAATGTATATTACTAGGATCTGATCAAGCTAAAGAGTTTCTGCACAGCTAAGGGCATTGTAAGTAAAGCAAACAGCCTTCAGAAGGGGAAAAGATTTTTGCACGTTCTTATTCTGACAAAGGTCTGATAACTAGAATCCACAGAGAACACAAACTAATCAATAAGGAAAGAATAAACAACACCATTTCCTGGTGGGCAAGAGACTTGAACAGAAACTTCTCTGAAGATGACAGGTGCATGGCCTACAAACACATGAAAAAAATGCTCATCTTTAATCATCAGAGAAATACAAATCAAAACCACTTTGAGATAGCACCTAACTCCAGTAAGATTAGCCCTCATCACAAAATCCCAAAACTGCAGATGTTGGCATAGATGTGGAGAGAAGGGAACACTTCCACGCTGCTGGTGAGACTTCAAGCTAATATAGCCTTTTTGGAAAGAAGTATGGAGAATTCTCAGGGAACTAAAAGTTGACCTACTGTTTGATCCTGCAATATCATTACTAGGTATCATAGGTATCTATCCAGTAGACAGATGAACAAAAATCATTTTACAAGGACTTTTGCACCACAATTTTTATTTCAGTCCAGTTCACAATAAGCAAGTCGTGAAAGCAGCCTAAATGCCCATCGACCCATGAATGAATAAACAAATTGTGATACACACACACACACACACCACTGTCTGATCTGAAACTATTTTGGTTGTAAGATTTTTTGTTGCTACTTCAATTTTAGTGCATGATATTGTTCTGTTCAGGAGTTTCATATTTAACTAAGGACATGAAAAGACTCTATATGAAGAATTATGAAACACCGAGGAAAGAAATCACAGACAATGGAAAGAGATGGAAAAGCACATCCTGCTCATGGATAGGTAGAGTCAACATTGTTAAATGTTGAATATACCATGGAATACATATATACATGCATACATACATACATCCACAAAAAGGAAGACTTTACATCTTTTATGTTTGCCTGGATGGAGTTGGAACATATTCTTCTTAATAAAGTATCTCAAGAATGGAAGAAAAAGGTATCCAATGTACTCAATATTATTATGAAAGAAATATATAAACGCACATTTATATGAATGATAAAACATAAAGATAGTTCAGAAAGAAAGAAGGGAGAGGAAGAAAAGGGGAGTGGAGGGAGGGCATTTGGTGGGATCTCACCTAATGTGCACAATGCAAAGTACATTTCAAACAGAGAATATTTTATAAATGTCTTACTGAAAAAATAAGTAAGTGAGGTGATGATTATGTTAATTAGTTTGATTTAAGCATTACACATTGTATATTAAATCATCATATTGTACCCCATAAGTGTATACAGTTATGATTCAATAAAAATAAGTAAAACATAATAGTAATTATAACTAGAATGGAAATAAAAAAAAAGAAGTGGCGAAAGTGGACAACCTTGTTTGATTCCACTTCTAAGCTGGAATGCTTTCAATTTTTTCCTATTTAATATGATGTTGCCTGTGGGTTTTTTGTATAACATCTTTTATAATTTTGTGGTCTGTCACATCTTTGCCTATTTTATTAAACATTCTTATAAAAGGGTGCTGAATTTCCTTGAATCCTTTTTCTGTTTCTACTGAAAGAATATTATGGTTCTTGTTTTTGCATCTATTTATGTGGTGCATTACATTTAGAGATTTGTGTGTATTGAATACTCCCTGATACCTGGGATGATGCCTTATTGATCATGATAATTTTTTTATGTGTACCTAAATTTGGTTTGCTAATATTTTAATGAGAACTTTCACATCTATTTTCATAAGGAATGGTGTTCTGCAATTTTCTTTTCTGGTAGTATCTTTTCCTGGTTTTGGTATCAAGATGATATTAGCATCGTAGAATGAGTTGGATTCTTGAGAAGGATTCTTTCCTTTTCAATGTTATATAATAATTTTTGCAATATAGGAATAAGTTCTTTGTACGTTTGGTAAAATTCAGGCGTGAAACTGTCTGGTCTGGAACTATTTTTGTTGTAAGATTTTTTGATGCTACTTCAATTTTAGTGCATGATATTGTTCTGTTCAGGAGTTTCATATTTAACTAAGGACGTTAAAGACCTCTATATGAAGAACTATGCAACACCGAGGAAAGAAATCAGACAATGGAAACAGATGGAAAAACACATCCTGCTCATGTATAGGCAGAATCAACATTGTTAAAATGAATGTACTAATCAAAGTTATTTACAGATTCAGTGCAATCCCCACTTGATACCATAGTCATTGTTTTCAGATCGAGAAAAAATAGTTCTATTGTTCTTTGCAAAGAAACTAAAAAGACCCTCAATAGCCAGTGCAACCTTCAGTAGCAAGAACAAATTGGGAGGCCTCACTTTCCTAGACTACAAGCTATACTAGAGGCTGGAGTAATGAAAACAGCATGGTGCTGGCACAAAAACAGAGACATAGACCTGTGGATCAGCTCAGAGAAGCCGGAGATTAAACCATCCTCATACTCCCATCTTTGACAAGCCGGACAAAAACATACAGTAGGGAAAAGCATCTCTATTCAATAAATGATGATAGAAAAACTAGATAGCCACATGCAAAAGACTGAAATAGGACCCACACCTCTCACTACGCAGAAAAAGGAAGCTTGGTGGATTAAAAACCTAAGGCATGAAACTATCAAAATTCTCAAAGAAAATGTTGAAAAATCTCACGCAAATCTCAGCCTAGAAAAAGAATTTTATGAAAAAGACTACAAAAGCCGTCACAGCAACAGCAAAAATAAACAAATGGGACGTGATCAAATTTAAAATTTTCTGAATAGCTCAGGTTATATCCAATAGGGTAAATAGACAATCTACAGAAGGAGAGAAAATATTTGTTCTGCATTTTTGAAGATATGTTATTAGTTGCATGGAAATTTAGAATTATTATACATTCCTTTTATAATAACTATTTGATTATTGCAAATATTCCTATTTATTGCTTATAAAACTTCTTGCTTATAAGTCTGTTTTATAATTAATATACTATTAATCTAAATATGTCAGCTTGCTTTTGAATAACTTTTTTAATAAAGTAACTTTCCTTTTTCATTCTTTTTCAATCTATTTTGGCTTTTTATTTAATGTGTCTCATGCAAATACATATTTCTTACTGTTTATTTTTATTATAGTAAGTCATGATTGCAGTATTTAGGTCATGTATATTTTGTTACTGCTGTTTATTTGGATTTAATTCTAATATATTACTGAATTTCTATTTAAATGAAAGTTTGATTTCTTTCTCCTTGATTTTCAGTTAGGACATTTTAACTAAATTTATCCATACTCTCTTTTAATTATAGGATGGATACATTCTACAAGAATATCAATTTTAGCCCCAGATTAAGTATATTATTTGACTATATTCTGGTTTTAATCATTATGTTGAGAAGGCAACTGACATTCTTATTTTGATCCTTTGAGTATACGATTATTTCTTACTCTTAAACTCATTTTTTATTCAAAGTGTTTTATTCGGATGTAGCTACGCATTTTTTTAATTCATCTGGCTTCACATTTATAATGTTTTATTTTTTTGTTTTGAAATTGTGGTTTGAATTCTTTTCTTTTAAAAACTCTTCAGTCCAAATATCTTTAAACATTGTTTCTACACATTCAAGGTCTCCTTATTGTGAGACTCCGATAAAATGTGCACTAGCCTTGTGCCTCAGATCTGTCCTAATACTTCTGGTCTTTCTCTTGTACATATTCCCCCTGATTTTTCTGATCATTTTCCAGTCTGGAATTTACTATTATCAGTGAATTTTCTAATTCTTTATCTAATGGTCTCTTACCTGCTGTAATACACTCATTAACATGCATTGCATTTTTTCAGTTAATACTCCAAATTGTTTTAAAGATTATGTCTAATAACCCTAACACCCAAATCTCATGTTGGTCTGTTTCAATTTCTTTTTCTTTCTAGGTATGGCACTAATTCTTTGTACATTTTGCACATTTTTATTGAATGGTAGGTATTTTGTATAAAAATTGCAAATTTTCTGCAGTTAATGTAGAGAGAAATTATCTTAAATCAGGAATTAAGATGAATGAATGCTTGATTTCAGCGTTTGAGATTTATTTTATTTATTGATTACTTCTACTTTCCTGGGTTCCATTTGAATGTGGGATATTTACCTGAGACATATTTCCTTGGTAGGTTCTTAACTCTAATGTTGATATCTCTAATATTATAATACCTAATTTAGCTCAGCTCAGATTTCCAATCTCTTTTTTCTTCACCCATTGTTATATTGGATTTTGAAATTGTCTCCAAGACAACAATGCAGGATGTTTATTGGAGTGAAATGACACCTTATTTTGTTTGATATGATACACTGACAAGAACACAACACATCTGGATGTGTGTGTAAAAATGAATAGTCCAAATCTAGTCATAAGGAAAAATGACTACTTTATGGATGTTTTATAAAAGAACACAGGTACTTCAAAACTATCAGGATCATAAAAGATAAAGAAAAGTTGCACAACTATTCCAGATAAAAGGGTAACAAACCCCAAATCCCAGCTAAAGTCCATGATTGATTTTTGACTGAATCCTGGACAAAGAAAACAAATCTGTGAAGTAAAAAATAGGGAAAATGATAACATTTCGATACGGTCTGTTGAGAAGGTAATAGTAATGCATTATTTTCAAAAAGAATTTAATGCATTATTGTTTAAAGATAATAGTAATGCCTCAATTTAAAATTACTGAAATTTGACAATTGTACTACTCCTACATAAAACACAAAGCCCTTATTCTTAGAATATATATAATGATATAGTTTAGGGATGAATACAATGAACAGGATAAACGTCTCTAGATTAACTTAAGTTGTTTAGAAAAATAGTTGCACATACATTTGCATAGAGAGAGATAAAGAAAGAAGATAAAACCAAAGGCAAGGTGTAAACAATTAACTGAATTAATCACTTAGGTAATAAATATATATGATTTTCTCAAATTATTCTTGCAACTTTTACGTAAATTTGAAGTGAAACAAAAATAAAAAGATATCGAAAACATAAAATGATTCTTATTTTTCGATTCTTGTGATATTTTGCTTAGGAGAATATTCTCCAAAGTCATCCAGAATGTTACAAAAAGTATAGTCAAGCCAGGCACAGTGGCTCACACTTGTAATCCCAGCATTCTAGGAAGTCAAGGCAGGTGGATCCCCTGAGCTCAGAAATTGAAGACCAGCCTGGGCAAGAGTGAGACCCCATCTCTTTTAAAAATAGAAACACTTAAGCAAGAGGATATCTTGAGAGGACACAGCTACCAGTTGGACTTTAACCTTACGTAAATAATTTATGTAAACTAATCATGTGTACCCTCATTTTAAATTAAAATTTAAAAAAAGAAGAAAGAACATAAAATGAATCCCCCACCAAAAAAAGGATTCATGATATATATATGTTATATATATATAATTATATTTTATATATATTATATATATAATTTATTATTTTTTCTGAGTTGCATCTATAATCTAGGCCCTTTATTGAGTATTGTGGACACAAAAGTAGAAAAAGCAGACTTACTTTCTTTCTTAATGGGGTTATTATCTCATGGGTAAAAGAGACAAAAGCAAATAAATAAGCCAATTAAAAACAATATGAATTCTAGAAATCACTCTGAATGAAACATATAGGATGTTGCAATGGGAAAACCATCACCTACGATGTCGGATTCCCTTTCAGAGCGAAAGGGGAGTCCCTGTTGCTGCCAGCTGCAGTAGAATAGCTGCTACAGGAAAAGCATAAAACCTTTCCTCTCCCCTTTCTCCTTAGGTGGCAAAAGTTTTAAGTTTCTGGGCAAAGGCGAACAAATATTATTACAGGCTAAAAAATACTGCAGCTAGAAATGGGGAAGATGAAAATAAAACATGATATGTCAGAGACATGGGCAAGAGAAGGGAAACGTCTTGGCCTACACCAGTAGAGGTCTCCTCCAACTGAAGGGATGACAGAATCCCTATGAAGCCCACCTCCCTGAGACCCGGAGACTCAATACCCACTTAAGACTGAAGCTTAAGCAGAACAAAACACATTCACCGCTACCAGTAGGCTCACAGGTGCTGAACAACAGTAACACTAGTCTACTGGTGGGACAAGAAAGCATGTGGGGGGATATTTTATGAAGCTCAGGTGCAGTGGGTACACCTAAAACTAAGAGTGTAACTGAAATGCCAAACTAGACCCACCCTAAACTCGAGGTGGTGATGGATATACTTGAAGCCTGTGATAAATGGAGAGCAACAGAATCAATAAGAAAACACAAGCCCAGCCAATTTGTGCTTACATCAACTCACCTCGCACAGTAAAGGCCAAAGATGAGGAATGTCCAATTTTATATACTAAAGTAGAGAAATGTATCAGTGTAAATTATGCCCTTGTTTTAAAAAAAGTGAAATGAGTACATTTTCAGATACATATAAACCAATAAAAAATTGTTTCCATTATCCCTGCAATACATGTGAAAATTTTTACAATTAAAGAAAAGGACTGTAACCCTAGATGGAAATCTGCTTCTGGAGGGTAGATCAAAGAACATCAGAAATTATAAATATATTGTTTTACATAAGGCCTTTAAGTTATTGTGTGTATATACACACAATACATATTTACATACACATATGTGTGTGTATCTTTAAATCTTTTTTGAAATTTATTAATTTTTTTTTTTTTTTTGTAGAGACAGAGTCTCACTTTATCACCCTCAGTAGAGTGCTGTGGTGTCACAAAGCTCACAGCAACCTCCAACTCTTGGGCTTAGGCAATTCTCTTTTAAAGGTAAAATAACAATGTAATGTGACCTTTATAGCATAAGCAAAAGAAACACCATATGAGCACAAAAACAAAGAGGATAAAGTCAGAACAGCATGTGTATAAATATACCAATATTTTTTGCAAAATAGTGGAATCATTTTTGAAAGTAGCTAACTTGGAATAGGATATTTGGCAACCACTAAAATAATAAAATACAGAGAGGCATAACTAATGTCATTAAAGGATATCAAAAGAAGTGTGAAAATATTCTTGATGACATACCCAAAGAACAGAAGAGAGAAAAGAAAAGAAAAATAAGAAAAATAAAGACTAAAAATTAAAATTTAAAAAAAATTATTAACTAAATAAACAGACAAGTAGTGGACTGGGAGGAAATATTCGTGACAGGAGTAGTTGACACAGGATTCATATTGATAGCAAATTAAACTTCTAAGATTTACTGCGAGAAGAACCCAGGAAAAAGTGGCAAAATCTTGAACAGTCAATGTATAAAACAAGGTACAGATGGCCAATCATCATGTAAAAAAGGTGTCTAACAGCCTACATCACCACTGATACGTGCGTACAGTTGGGATCTGGAGTTCTGTTTTGTTTTGTTTTGTTTTGCAGTTTGGCCAAGGCTGGGTTTGAACCCGCCACCTTCGATATATGGGGCCAGCACCCTACTCGCTGAGCAACAGGCGCCGCCCTGGGTATTGGTTTTCTTTGCAGCTTGTTCAGTGTGTGTGCTCAGCACAGACGGGACAGTGTCTTCCACGTCTTCTGGCATCAGTGACCAGCATACAAGGAGGAATGATAGATATTTGAATGTATCAATTACACGAAGTCAAAGATGACTACAGAAAAGGGAAAGAAGAGAAGAAACCTACAAGGAGGGGGAATGCTGGTGAGTGAGAGGAAAGCCATCAGTCCCCAGGTCCTGAGCAGCGGAGGGGCTGGGAGGGAGACAAGAACAGGCAGTGACTTGCTTGTCACTGCACATCGATGCTCTTTACAAGTGACAAATCACTGAGCACATTTCTTTTGCTTTTAGTAAAGGTTTTGCTTTAAATTATTATTAAAAAGTGATCCTAAAATGTTAGAAAATTCTTCAAAAAACGTGCAGGGACTCTGAACCCCTTTTAGAGTGACAGGTTCACGTTCTTTAATATTTTTTTTCAGCTAAGTCAATATTTTGTTAAAATCTCTTAGAAGCAAAGCTTCCTGCCAGTAACCTGAAATTCAGAGATAATGACCAGCCCTGACCTCAAGAAGCTAAAACATTGACTAGAGAAAGCAGATGGAAGAGAAGGCAGAGTGGCCTAAATGTAAATAGTAATGCATAAGCAAAACACGGAGCTGAAATACTAGAAATAAATTCCTATCCTGTTCTAAATACTTTTTAAATTTTGTTTCTTTTTACTTAAAAAAATTTCAGAATATTACAGTGTTGCATACATTTTGGTTACATAACCTGCTTCTTTACATTTCAGGTCAAAGTTATAAGTGTGCCTACCACCCAGAAGGTGTGCACTATACCAGTTAGGTGTGAATTAACCCAACCCTACATCCCCATCGTAAATATTAAGTGACTAGTTCCAATTTAGAATTGGGTACATATGGTGTTTTGTTCGTTTATTTGTTCATTTTTTTTCCTACTCTTGTGATACTTCACTTAGAAGAATGGTCTCCAGTTTCATCCAGATTGTTATAAAAGATACTAGATCCCTGGTTAGTAGTACTCTATGGTAACATACACCACATTTTATTAATCCATTTATGCACTGATGGGCCTTAGGGTTGTTTCCACATCTTTGTAATCATGAACTGTGGCCCTATAAACATTCAGGTGCAAATGTCTTTATGATAAAATGGCCTTTTTTTTCCTTTGAGTAAATACCTAGTAATGGAATTGCTGGATCAAACAATGGGTCTACTTTTTGTTCTTGGAGGTATTTCTAGTCTACGTTCCACAGAGGTGGTCCTAGTTTGCCGTCCCACCAACAGTGTATCAGTGTTGCTTTCTCTCTGCATCCACGCCAACACCTGTTGTTTGGGAACTTTTTGATAAGAGCCATTCTCACTGGTGCTAGGTGATATCCCATATGTTTTCATTTGCACTTCCACAATGATTAGAGACATTGAGCTCCTTTTCAAGTGTTTTTTTGGCCATTAGACTGTCTTCATTTGAAAAGTTTCAGTTTGTATCTTTTGCCCACTTTTTAATGGAGTTTGACTTTTGTCTCGCTGATTTGCTTGAGTTCTACATAGATTCCTGTTATCAGCCCTTTATCCAATGCATAGCATGCAAATATTTTCTCCCATTCTGTGTGTTGTCTATTTACTCCATCATTTGTGCTCTTGGCTGTGCAGAAACTTTTTAGTGTGATCAGGTCCATTTCTTTATTTTTGTTGTTGCTGTCATAGCTTTTGAAGTCTTATTCATTAATTCTTTCCCTAGCAGTCCCCCTTATACTACCAATGCCATTTTTCTAAGATTTAGAAAACAATAGTTCTATGCTTCATATGGAACAAGAAAAAATCCTGAATAGCCAATGCAATCTTACATAAGAATAAAACAGAAGGCATCACCTTACCAGGCTTTGAACTATTCTACTATTACTGGAATTTCTCTCTTCAGTAGGTCTACAGAATTCAAAGAATGAACCCACAGATCACAGATCAGTGGTAAAACAGGATTTATTAGGCATAAAGGAATACAGAAAGAGTGTAAAGCACCAGAGCTGCTGGCAAAGGGAAAGACTCAAGTTGGATGTCTCTACATGGGTCCTTTGTCTAGAGATATGTATAGTCTAACAAATGAATGGATGCAGTCCCGTCTGCTGGGGCAAATATCAGGGAATTCCCTACATGAAATTGTCCAGACCTAGGATACTTACATGAAAATGCCCAGTCCTAGGAAATGGGGGATCCCTGTTCATCCCTGAATGGGGGAACCCTATTCACCCCCCAATAGGGAAACCCTGTATCATGGTCATTCTCAGCTTCAGAAGTTGTGTGTACATGGAGGGCAGCTTCACATCCTTTGAAATAAGGGAAAGAAGAGGTAGCTGGGGAAGCAGCGAGGGCTGGGCTGTGGTCTCCCTCAGCTTCCAAGGGCCCCGTGGGCTTTGGTGGTGCTCGCCCTTCTGTGCTGCACTTGGTTCTCCTGCCCTCACCTCCTCACATCCTGCCACACCACACCCTCGGGAGGGCAAACAGAAGGTGGTACAGTCGGTCAAGTGGCCTGGCACAGCTGAGCAGTGGTGCCACCCGCCCAGAATCTCTAGGAGGCTGGAGTAATGCAAACAGCACGGTACTGGCACAAAAACGGTGACATAACCCCATGGATCAGAACAGAGAAATCAGAGATAAAACCATCCTCAAATTCCCATCTGATTTTTGACAAAATTGATAAAAACACACACTGGGGAAAAGAATCACTATTCAACAAATGGTGCGGGAAAACTGGAGAGCCCTATGTGAAAACCTGAACCAGGATCTGTAGCAATCACCACTGAAGATTAATTCATGTTGTATAAAAGACTTAAACCTGAGGCGTGGAACTATGAAAATGCAAAAAGAAAATGGTGGCAGGTGCATTTTCTACCTTACCTCAACTCTTCATTCCTTATTCTCTCCCTTTTTTCTTTTTTTAGAGACAGAGACTCACTTTGTCACCCTCGGTAGAGCGCTGTGACATCACAGCTCACAGCAACCTCCAACTTTTGGGCTTAAGCAATTCTCCTGCCTCCTCCTGCCAAGTAGCTGGGACTACAGGCACCCGTCACAACGCTAGGCTATTTTTGTTTGTTTGTTTGTTTGTTTTTTGGTTGTAGTTGTCATTGTTGTTTGTCAGGCCCAGGTTGGATTTGAATCCGCCAACTCCAGTGTATGTAGCTGGTCCCCCACTACTGAGCTACAGGCACCAAGCCTCATTCCCTATTCTTGCTGAAAACAACAACATCATGAAGTTTTTCCACCATTTTTTTCTCTAGGCTTTCAAAAGAAAAATATTTGAGTCTAAAACATTTAGTGAAGAGATCTGTGCCACAGGTTTTGCTTTTTTTTTTTTTTTTTTTGAGACAGAGTCTCAAGCTGTAGCCCTGGGTAGAGCGCCATTGTGTCTTAGCTCACAGCAACCTCCAACTCTTGGGCTTAAGCAATTCTCTTGCCTCAGCCTCCCCAGTAGCTGGGACTACACAGGCACCTGATACAATACTCGCCTATTTTTGTTGTTGTTGTAGTTGTCATTGTTGTTTAGCAGGCCTAGGCTGGGTTCGAACCCGCCAGCCCCGATGTATGTGTCTGGTACCCTAACTACTGAGCTACAGGCTCTGAGCCAGGCCCTTTTTATTAAATGTAATTTTACTGAATATTCTAGTGCTATAATTTCCACACTAAAACACTGTTTCTGTTTTGTAAATTATTTATTTTAATAGATTTAGGGAGAAAAGTGGTTTTTGTTTCGTGGATAAATTGTGTATCAGTGAAGTCAGGGCTTTTAGTGTACCCATCACCCAAAATGTGCACATTCTGTCCAACTGGTAATTTTTAATTCCCTGTCCCCTTCCCATCCCTCCTGAGACTCCAATGCCCATTATTCCAATCTTTATGACCATGCACACACATTGCTTAGGCCCCAGTTACAAGTGAGATCCCTCACTTACGATAACAGCCTCCAGTTCCATTCAATTTGCTGGAAATGAAATGATATCATTCCTTTCTGTGGACGTGTATTATCCGTGTGTACATATACACACTTACATATACGCGTATGTCACATTTTCTTTATATACCTATTGGCTCATCAGTTGATTAGCATCTAGGTCAATTCCATATTTTTCCAATTGTAAATTGCAGGTTTCTTTCTTACATAATTTATTTCCTTTTGACAGGATATCTAATGGTGGCATTGTTGGATCAAATGGCAGGCTTAGTTTTAGTTCTCTGAGGAATCTCCATACCGAAGTTTTAGTGAGTTTCAACTTGGCTTGGCTTTTTGTTGACTTACTTCGTTTACTTTGTCCTTGTTATGTCAAAAAACCCTGATAAACTATTATGTAAAACTTATCAATGATTCCAAATTAGTTTCAAAATGTATTTTGACATAAAACACTGAGAGTTATATGAAAACATTATCTATTTAACATATTTAGTAATTATTATACATGAGTCGATCTCTATAAATTCTTTCAGAATACTTATGAGGTCTGCTGTATTAAAGGTACTAATATTTTTTTAACTGGATGTTTTTATTCTTTCTGGTTTATGATGTTCTTCCTTAAAATCTGGAACTTAATTAAGATCTTTTCCCTCTGCTCTTCTTCCTTCTTCGGATCCTCAAACAAGTTGCTTACTTTAAAATTTAGGCTACTTACTAGAATCCTTACAAAAGCACACAAGAGCAAACACATAAAGGAACTTTTGGAAGATTGACTAATCCTGTGTTTGGTAGCAGTTGGCAAGTATGTATGAGTTAAACGAGGCTTATTATCTGTTTGCTAAGCATTAACTGACATTTTGTTTTCTATACTGATTCAGACTGTGAAATAGAATTGAAACTTACATGTAAGGTCAGGTTGTAACACTTTATTCTACCCCTTTCCATTTACAGGTATAAAAATCCACTCCTATTATAGATTCAGAAGTGAGATATTGGGAAATATCTTTTTTTTTTTTTTTAAGAAAGTTTGTGCAGGCTTGGCGCCTGTGGCTCAACGGGCTAAGGCACCAGCCATGTACACCTGAGCTTGTGGGTTCGAATCCAGCCCGGGCCCGCCAAACAACAATGATGGCTGCAACCAAAAAATGGCCAGGCATTGTGGCGGGCACCTGTAGTCCCAGCTACTTGGGAGGCGGAGGCAAGAGACTCGCTTGAGCCCAGGAATTGGAGGTTACTGTGAGCTGTGATGCCACTGTGCTCTATCCAGGGTGACAGCTTGAGGCTCTTTCACAAAAAAAAAAAAAAAAAAAAAAAAAGAAAGTTTGTGCAAAAAGATAGTTTAACCTCAAAACTATTTTTGTAACTCATTTGGGAAGAAGGATAGAGCACAATAATATTTCTTCAACCTATGCTGAATACCCAGCTGAAGTTGC